>VXBR01004394.1:11461-37964 GCA_013400215.1 Cisticola juncidis
CGATGTCCCCCCGAGGGCCTGCGGCTCGGATGGGGAGCGATGGTCCCGGGGGGAGTCTGCGAGTTCAGGAAGTGCTGGAGCTACCCGGACCCTCCTCTCCTCTTTCCTCCTGCTTCCTCCTGCCGCTCCGCCTCTTCCTCCCTCCCTCCTCCTCCTCCCCCGTTCCCCAAAGCCCTCGGTGCACGCGGGAGGAGCGGGGATGGGGCCGGGACAGGTTGGGATTCGGGGGGAGATGGGGGTGATGCCAGGAGCGGGAGTGACTGGGCTGTACTGGGAACATACTGGGAGCAGCTCCTGGGTGACTGAGTTACACTGGATCGTACTGGGATCATACTGGGGGTGCGTGGGATCAGCGCGATGGCTCCAGCCATCCGGGGGGGAATCCCACCACTACAAGAGATTTTTTTCCTCCCCATTTTAGGGTGTTTGTGGGGCCGCAGCCCTAAAAACTCTTTTTAAGGGCGGATCATCACCCCTTTAAGTGACATTTTTAGGGTGTCTGCGGTGGGGCATGATTTTGAGTTTGTTATTTTGTGTATAAATTCAGTTCTGTATAAACTCAGTCCTCTGTAAAATGTTAAGTTCCTCAGTTCTCTGTAAAATGTTAAGTTCCATGTACCCTGCCCCCCACCTAATTGGTATTCCCTTGTTTTGTCTTCCTCGTGTGTGCACCTGCTGTGCAGCAGCCCATTACCTGTCATTCATTCTGCCCGCGCTTTTCTGTACCCTTCCCCTTCCCCCCAGGTTGGTCAAGTTGAATTTCCCGCCGTTGTAACGGTCCCGGAAGGCTTCTTTATTGGTCACTGCTACTTTGCTACCACTTTACCCCTCCCCTGAATTTGCTGTATAAAACTCGTCCCGCGACCATTGTTCTGAGTCTTTTGGGACTTTTCTTTTATGTTGCTACATCCTTATTAAACCTCAGTTTGTCCCAAAGACCCGTCTCGTCTCCACTCCATCTCTGCGCCTACAGACTTAGCCGAGAACTAAGGGGTCCCTAGGTAGGAAGGTGAGAGCTTCCTAGGGGAGAGTGTCGCATCCCCGGCGCTGCTGTGTACCCTGGGAGAGAAAAGCACACACTGCGACAGGTGTCCTCGCTCCAAGCCCCTGTAGGGGGTGGGTTTTTCGCGTTCTCTCAACCATCACCGCTTTAACCCGCCAATATGGGGTCCACTCTGACTCCCTTTAAAAGGGCAACACCACTCCCATGATTCCAGGAGCTTCGGGGGTTGGGGGGTTCCCAGAGGATTTGGGGGTCCCAGGAAGGTTTGTGGTACCTGCATGATGCTGATGATGGTGATGGGGACCCCGTGCTGGGTGTAAATAGTTGTGAGGGGTTCCCGGGGGCGGTTTGTGGATCCTAGGGTTTTTTGGGGTATTGGTGGATTTTGGGGGGTTCCCGAGGGGGTTTTCGGGGATCCAAAAAGGGGGGGATAAGACGATCCCAGTGGGAACCCAAGGCTGTTTTGGGCTGCCTGCTGGTGATAGAGATGGGGACCCCGTGCCAGGTATAAACCTTCTCAAGGGGGTCTGGGGGATGTTGGGAGGTCCTGTGGGAATTTTGATGACCTGAGACGGTTTGGGGGGTCTGTATGGGGTTCTGCGGTCTTGGGGCATTTTGGGAGGGTCCCAGGGATGTTTTTGGGATGCGGGTCCCTCCACGGTGTGGGCTGGTCTTCCCGGGCCGGGTCCTCCGAGCTCTGCCGGGGCCAAGGGGGAAACACCGGGTTTGGGGAGCCCCGGGAGAGCCGCGGATTGGAAGTGGGGAAGGATTCCAGAAGGTTTTTGTTCCTGCCCAGAGCCAAGGCCTTTCGTGCTCCTCATCCTGCGTCACCAGTGAGGGCATGGGGAGCACCAGGTGGGACAGGTGATTCTGTCTTTACCCCAGGGAAATCCCAGACCCTGTGGAACAATCAGTCTGGAGAGAGCGGGGAGAAGCAGGAAGGAGGGGATGCTGGAGGTGATGGTGTTTGTGTCCCCAAGTCAGCACTGCCTGGGATGGAGCCATGCTCACCTGATGACGGATGAACACCCACCTGCCTGTGGGAAGAAGGGAATGAATTCCTGGGTTTGATTTCTTGCACAGCTTTTCCTTCCCCCATGGACCTGTCTGTGGCTAAGCCCAGGAGCTCGGTCTCTTTCTGCATTCTCCCCCATCGGGTGCTGCAGGGAACTGGACACGAGGGGCGGGTGCCAGAGAAAGAGACACATAGAGATGAAGGCAGCTGTGGGCTGCTGCCACGGCAGCAAGTGCAGGGGAGCCTCAGTCCCTGAATAGAATCAGGCACAGAAACAGGTAAATAGGGTTTTACACCCTTCCCTGCCATCCGCATTTCCTGCAAGCTTTCTGGAGTGTTGCTGGCACTATTTTTGTAATTTTTCAGGTGATTTACACAACACCTCACAGGACACAGTCATGGCATCAGGAGAATTATGTGATACACCATGGATTCATGTCCGTTGAAAATTCGAGGTTCTAAGTGATTAGTTACTGTTTGAGTCTAGAGGTGGGCAAGTACAGAGTTCACATTTTCACTTTCAAGTGCTCATGGGGAAAGCACAGTATATTTTTCCAGATCTTTGCACAATATTTGTTAGTTACATACAGTAACAAATCTTATTTACATCACTGCTCAACAGCTCAACATAAGGAACCCAAACTACTGGCCTCTCCGTAATACTACACAAAACAATGCAACAAATATGTTTTGCTTTCCAATTCAGATGAATCTGGGAATTTTGATTTTTCATTATATTTTGTATTTACATATTTGTATTTCACTATGTACAAGTACATCAAGATGTACTTGTAGTTTTCTTGTTATCTCTAGGCTCTGAAGTAGGGCCTGTCATTGTTGTGAAATCAAGATTAATCAAGGATTAATACAGAAATAGATGTTCTGATCTATCCTTACACTTCTGTGGCAGAAGCTGCTGGTCTCTTGGAGGGCTGGATGGTGATTTCTGTGTTTAAATATTTAAAGCAACAACATTTAGCTCCACACTTTACATTTCAGATAAATAATTTAATGACATCTCAACATTGTTTTCATGATTTATAACATGCATATTTTACTGCTTATGAAGCTAAGTCTTTTTAAATACAAGTAATTCTATTGAGACTTCAATTCTAAAAGTTTCAAAACCGTTTTAACATACTGAAAACAAAGCAGTCTAAAAAGACAGGTCTAACAGTCATTAAAATGCAAGAAAAAGCAAGAGAACTTCAGGTAAAAGTGCATAATTTTAACAGCTACATTTCTTTCCCTAAGTATTATGTGTTAAGAAAAACGAAGTAAATTTGAAAGAATTTCTAATGCCAGAAACAGCTTTGAAACAACTTCCTATGTAGTTATGTTTATTTCAAAACTTAAAATTGGCCCCTTTGTGTCCCAACATTTTGCAGCACAAGGGAGAAAAGTTGGAAAATGCTCTGCAAGGGGATGTAGTTACGAACTATAAAGTTTATATGTGTAAAGGAAATGAGCATAGTATTAAATGCACTGAATAGGACAGAAAAACACAAGAAAGTACTAACACTGAGAGAATAAGAACCCTGTGGTGGCAATAGTAAGCAATGCCAGGACACTGGCTGTTTCTGCATTTTAAGTAAAGAACTTTACAACTTCTTTAAGTTTTCTTTTCCTGTCCGTTTTGGAAACCGTAGTCCACCCAGCGTCGCGCATTCTCCTCATGGTTTTGAGTTTCAGTGCAGAGCCTGGAGATTTCACACTGGATGGAACTGGTGTCTAGGAAGGAAAATAATGCCATTCATTAGTTTCTGCCAACAATCTGATTAAACCACACAGTTAATCTTATGAAAGGCTAACATACCTTTTTTGGTGCTGTGGAATGTAATTGTGAAGCTTGTGGATAATCTTTGTATAAGTTTTTAAACATTTCTTCTTCCGAGACTATGCTCTAGTAAATTAAAAAGTTACTTAGTCACACTGTATTAAAAAATACCTTTTCTTTCCCCCAAGAATATTAAACTAGGAAAAAATGCCAGAATGAGGCATAACAGTTCAATAAAAAGAATGTAAATTATGTACATACAATTCCAGAAAGAACCAATTAAGTAAAAACATACACATAAATATTGGCTTGAATGTGGAAGCCTCAATTCTTTATCTTCATTCTTAGACACAGCAGTGAGCATGAAGAACTGTTCAGTACCTGCTTTGTTCTCTGACTCTTACCAGGAGGTCAGTGTGCTCAGAGCTGTCTGAGTGAGTATCTAGCTGGAGAAGCACTTTTTGCTTTTTCCTTGTGCTCTGCTCTGAAGGTAGGTTTGTGCCTTTTCCACTTGGCTGTTTATCTATTGGAGGAGTCTTTATAACATATGTCTGTGAAAAAAAAAATGTTTTTTGATTACATTTGATGGGGTAAGTATAAAATCTAACCCCAAACTCATGACCCAGTTTACAGTCTGAGTGTCCAAGGTGCAGCTATCATCTTTCCATCCAAAATCAAGCAAAGATCCAAACAAAAGTGGGCTGGGGATGAAATATCCTTTCTTGGTTGCCAAATGAGAATGAATAGGAAGCGGTGGAAGAGCTGAGTTTTCATGACACATTTTATCTAAGTTCTTCATGCTTCTGCTGTCTGCAGAAATTCAAGTTATTCTGAACTGGAGTCACTTCATGTGACTGTATCAAACATATAAGAAAATGGAAACAAACAAAACTGCAGGAAAAGACTGTCAGAGAAAGATTGATAGTGATATCAAGATTGGTATTACTTAAAACAGTCTTTTCACAAGAAGTTAAACTGAGAAGCATTGCAATGGTCCAGTGCAGTCCTGTTTTTGAAAGATAACATCAAAATGGTTGTGGATTCCATTGTACCAATATGAAAACCACGAGCAAACTCCTCACAGGGAAAGGGTAAGTTCTGCAGTCAGAATTTTTACAATTTTTACAGCTATGTAAGCTTTTTTCTCTTCCATAGAGAAGAAAAAGTGCCTTTACAAATGAACACTTTTGAAGACTAAGTAAAACAATTCTAGAGACATAAAGCAAGAACTGAGCAAGAAAAATGACACATTGGGAGCCCTTCCACAATTGTCTAATATCTCCATAGAATGGCATCACCTTTTAAAATCCCTGCTTATCCTAGGAAAAAAAATAAATAAGCATCTACAGAAAAGTAAGAAATACAGGCAAAAAAATGCAACGAGACAAATTCACTGTTGGGACTTACCAAACTTCAGTGTTAGACTGCCCAAGGAGCTTCCTGCAGGTACTGAATGAGACTTTTTTTTTCTTTTCTACCTCGTTGACTTCCATAGGAATATAATTTGGGGATGTTTTATTTTTTTACATGAATAGATTCACTAAACAGAAATTTGCATTTTTTTATAATTTAAAAAGTTTGAAGTTTAAAGCATTCCAATGTCTTTGGCTGAATGCAAATAAATTATCATGACATTTCAATTGATTCTATATGTATAAAAACTACCAAATTCTAAAACCAATTAAAATGTTAAAGTTACCTTGTGTTTCTTTTCACTTTCAGGAATCATATTTCGAGATTGCTCTTTTACAAGATTCTTCTAAAAAAGAGTTACATGTTAGGAAGTAAATATTTATTTGAATTCAGTTGTTAAAAATCTTCTTGGTGTAATTACAGAACACAGTCTATAATCATAGATTGTTACAAAGTTCACACAAATATATGACCAGATTTAGTACAACCACAGCAATTAAAAATCATAGTTTTTCTATTCAGTTTCATTTCTTATACAACTTCCCCCAGAGCACAAGTCCAGGCCACACCTCACCCACACTGCTCAGTTAGTAAAAAACTCCACCTTTTCTTCAATTTCTGCTTTCAGTTGTTCCTTAAGGGATGACAGTTCACTTTTCAAACATGATAGCTCATTTTCCTAAAAACAATGATTTGATTGTTAAATAATTAATATTTAAATTATATTTTTATAATTTAGAATATTATATTAATTATTATTATTATTATTTATAAAATAATCCCTTATTAATAATCGAGTCATATTATTTAAATAATAATAACTACAAGGATAGGGTTAACTATGCACAACCTGGAAAAAAAAAAACAGTCCAAAGTGAGACAGTAATTAATAGGGATACTCATTACATACAAAAGATAATTCTATTTGTTTTTCAACCCTATACTTGAAGCTTTGCTTTAGCTTGTTTAAAAAAAGACTGAAGTACTATAAGAAGCAGGTACTTGATCAGAAGTGTTTAAAGTAAGACCTTAAAACACTTGGGAGAACAGGGGTGAGAGGGCAGAATCTAACTATTTAAACCAAAACTTTCCCATTCAAACTGTGAAGTCAGAACACAAAACACTATCTGAAAGAATAAGACACAAACACCCTACTATTCCCAATTTATTTTTAGAAAAATTTGGAGTTTTTAGTGCCCAGAATAAGATCTGTAAGAAAAATAAAAGCAAATTAGTGGGCTGATATTTATGTTTATGTTGAGTCCCTCTAAAGCAGACAGTCAACCCCTCCCCAAGTATTCAACAGAAAGAAAAGGGCAGCAGTTATAATTATATTACACTTCAAGGTGTGTTGGTTTAACACAGCTTGGCTCTCAGTGGGGGTGGAGGAAGCCAAGAAGCAGAATATGAGAGAGAAAGCTGTTCCAAGCTTCTGCTATGTCCAGCAGAGCCAATTTCGGAAGGCTTTGATGATGGACATGTTAAATACAGATTATAAAACTGGCTTTTCGCAAATATTAAGATGAATGCTATATGTTAAAATAATTTTGCTTTTATTTCTGCTAACAAACTTAGACATTGTAGTAGTGGTAGCTCATATAGCTATGAGTGAACTCTCTGGTCAGGACATGCAGTCAACATCTCATGAGGACCCTCATACTGATATGGCAACTATCAGCATCTGCCCTCTGAAGAAAGAATAGACTAAAGCCCAAACGAGGAGTGATAAAGAGAACGGACTGAAACCCCAGGCAAGAAACATGCATGCTCCAAAAAGGCAGGGTCAAGGAGTGGCCATACTAAACAGTCCCTGGAATATGTAAACTAGTGTGTGGAAAGTATGAATATGCATAATGGTCCATGAATATGCAACAGGCTGATGTAATAGAAAAGGTATCTAAGGAATGTCCCCGAAGATAGATGTGCTCTTGGCCGAGTCCCAAGCACCAAGCCGTTAACCCTTTGCTTTATTATCTGTCTCTTGCTGGCTTTCTATTAAACTTCTTAAATTTTACCAGGAAAGTGTACCTTGTTTTTCACATGGCCAAATTTAAAAAGTTGGTAATGCCTCTGTGATGACATATTTACGGAAGAAAATACTGTGCACACTCTTTCTCCTTTCGAGGGGTGAGGAGGGGCCGGGGCCCTCTTGGAGCCACACGGCCGGAACCCTGTGCCCAGGTGTCGCTGTAGGACACAAAGTAAGTCACGCTGACTCCATGTATTTCTCAGAAGGCTAAGAGTGATTTATTCAAACACGATTTCTTGATATACTGTTAATAGAGACCAATATGATTGGTGGGCAAAGTTAACACCTCTTCAACCACACTGGTTAAACCAGAGGGCTATCAAGAAGTCCCTCCTCTAAAAAAGAATGAATACAAAGATATAGTTAAGCAAACATCTTTTCTTATTTACAGCACTGGGGAAGAAATTTCACAAACCCAAACATCCCAGGCATGAAATGAGAGCTACACGCAGGGCCATGCAGCTGCCCCATCTCAGCACAGCTGGTGAGGTACTTTGCCTGCTTAGCTGCTTTCAGCCGGCTGTGCTGCGAGCACAAGGGCAGAGCTGTGTGAGAAATCCATTTGTGATTCGTGTCAGTCAGGTAGCACCCACCTATGTCCGTGTGTCTGTGGGCAAAGTGAACAGAAATCATGGGATTATTATAAAGAAGAGTTTTAAAAAGCAGCTAAGTAAGGCATGGAAGTGGGTTTATAAAGGCAACTCTACAACAGTAGGCTTTTAGCTAATAGTTTAACAACAACATTGTAATTGCTTGCAAGTAATTAATATAAGCTTGAAACTACCTTTTAGTGTAAGTTTCAAACTATCCTTTGTACAAGCTATAAATTGGGGTTTTTTGAGTATGGAAAAATTTGTAATCATTTTAAAAAAAAGGGGAAGTAAAGACTAACATGACCTGGGAGGAGGCTCTACAAAGACAGTTTGAGACATGCTTGCTTTGAGTTTTGTAATGGCTGAGAGGGGGCCCTACAAAGACATTTTGTGAGACATGCTAGCTTTAAGTTGTATAATAGCTGAGAGGGGGCTTGCAAAATATATGCTGACTAAGAATATTTATGCTTGCTTAAGCGAACTGTATAACCAAAAATAATGCTAATGGAAAATAAGATAATTTAAAAGAAGAATGGGAAAGCTAGAGACACATGAGGAGACCATCTTGGACCACCTCCCCAACAGATCTTCAAAAACCACAACTGCTGATTATGAAGAAAAACAAGTAGAAAACAACTGAAAATGTGGGGAAGTGAAGTGCCCAGAATGGTGTAAGAGACCACCATTCAAGAGCTGAATTTGTGCGTTGCTTGGGGCAGAGACCCCCCACACACCCAGCGCTGCCATTGCTCACCCTTTCGTCGAACAAATTAATAAATTTGCTATATTGCTTGATGTATTGACAAGTCTAGCTTTTCATTTATGAGATGTGCCAGCAGCTTCTCCTTTTCGGAGCCTCTCATGAAGAGAGGCACTGAACAGACCCCACTGAGGGAACATGGCGAGCAATTCCCTAATATGAAGTCCAGATGAAATCAACCTTTCAATGCTGCAAAATCCTCTAAGAACTTTTCAACTGATAGAACTTGAGAACAAACAAACCTGCAGACAACAATTTTCTCCCAAATCAAAGAAAAGGAAAAAGTGAAGACGTGAAAAGAACAACATGGCAACATGAAAGTCAGAGAGGGAAAGGAAGGAAAAGAAGTGCTCCAAATGTCAGAGATGAGATTCTGCTAGCTGCAGTGGGGACTAAAATACAAGTCTCCCTGTAATTCACAGACTGCATGGGGGAATGCAGAGATCCACTCACAGCCCATGAGAAAAGGTGCTCACATTGGAAGGAGTGGATGCTAAAAAGCTGTAATCTAGTGGGAAATTCAAACAAGATAGAGAAAGAGGACCTTTGCTTCCAGACTAGAGCAGCTCCTTAAAAGACTACACCACATGAACTAATGACCCATGCAAAAGAGTTTTGGGAAGACTGTTTGCCTGTGGGAGGGACTCAAGTTGTAGCACGTCATGCAGGACTGCTACTTGTAAAAATTAAAATCACACTGGAAAAGTTCAGAGAGAACTGTCTCCAGTGGGAAAGACCTCATGGCACAGCAAGAAAATGAAACTCCCTAAGTGAACTAAAAATAGATTTTTCAAGTGACAAACTGACTAAAGATCATGTTTTGTCTCTCTGCGCTGTCAGTGGGCAAGAGGGAGGGATTGGGGAAAAAAGTGTTCTAAAGGTTTATTATAATTCTCATTACCCACTTTTAATTCTATTAATAACAAATTTTCCTGATACTATTTAAGTTTGAACCTGTTTTACCCTTAAAGTGTTTTTCTCCTAATCCTTATCTCAGCTCATGAGCCCTTCAATCTTTCTTCCCCTTCCTCTGCTCAAATATAGCAGAGAAAAATGAGTGAATGGTATTTCCAGGCATGCCTGGCTCTTAGCCAGTATAAAACTACTACACAAGGACATCAGCTCCTTCACTGAATTACTTAACATTGGAAAGTATTCCTTACCAGTGCTCTTTCTGATGACAACTGCTTTTGCTGTTTAATTTTATATACTTTTAACTCTGCATCTTTTTCTTCAACCATTTTATCATATTCATTCTGTGTTAAGAAAAACAAACCAACAACAAATTCAAAACATGTGACTAAATGTTGCAATTATAGATCTATCCAGTCCTAAAACATCAGTCATTTTTTCAAACCAAGCTCTTCAGAAGATTCAAAAAGCACCATGAACGAAGACTGATGCTTCTGCAGAAACTGTAAAACAGAAAATGCTTAATGCAGTATTATTTTGTGGACTGGCAGAGAGTGCTTTATTTCTATGCAGCAATATGTGTTCAGTATCTAAGAGGCAGCTGTACTATATTTATTAATGGGATCTGCTAAAGATATTGTAAAAGAGAGTAACAGAAAGGTAAACTAAAATGTGTCAAGCTAAACTGCTGACAGTCACTAAGTAATCTCCTCAGAGAAAGAGGCCAAACTGATACTGAAAAAGACGGCATTCAGAAGGTATCAAAGGAAGCCTGAATTGAAAAAAAATATCATAGGAGTTTAGATAAATGGAATTTACCTGCCCACAGGCATGTTTTCAAAATCTTCAAATTAATCTGATTTTAGATGATAAGTCAAGCATGTGTTCAGCTTCCTTTTCCCAGATTCTGGTCTTTTTCTAGTTTTGAAAGGTTATCAACATGTTAGCACACATTACAAATCACAACAACCAGTAAAATATCTTACCTTGTGCTTTTCCATGAGTGCCACCATTTCAGTTATTTTATGCTGACATCGGATATCAGTTTCTCTCTGTATCATTGCTGCCTCATCATAAAGTAACCTCATCTTTTCTACCTGTTAGTAATAAATTGCATTTCATTCGTGAACATAACAGGGGTTTATTATTATTTTAGTTTTATTTCTTCTTCCCCTTGTGGGTACAAAGTATGCTGTCCCACCTGGACTTTGTTTGCTTTTAAGATTCTTTTCAAATCTGACATCTTTTATGCAGAGTGTTAAAATGGACAAGATTAATATTACATCCATGGCAGGCAAGTTCACTTTGAACCAAAAGGCCATTTCAAGTACTCTGCCCTAACATTTCTTAGCCTTAGCATCAAAGAATGTATGGACAGAAAAATACTAATATGGGAGAAGTTATAATTTAGCTATGCTGACTTTATACCAAGGCTAGAATTTCTTTGAACTGTATCTTGAAAGAAAGATTTTTTAACTGGGTTCTTATTTTCAAAGACATATTCAAATATTCAACTTAAGCACTTTATGTACTAAAGCCTTGCTCACAGGCATACACAAGAAGTTTTTCTGTTGGCAAGACTGAAAGGTAAGAGCAAGGACTTTGGCCAATAAAGCTTCATAAAAACATTTTAAATAAAAAAATAAATTGCAGTAAGAATTAACACATCTCACCTCCTCATGAAGTCTATTTTCATTCATTTTTCTTGTTTCTATGTCTTTTTGATAGATGTCAATTGCTTCCTTATGTTGCTTGTTCATATTTTCCACCTCTAATTGCAATTTATTCACCTTTTGAAAATGCAGAATTGCTGTTGTTATTTGTTTAGGAATTAATATGTTAATGATTTTTTTCACCCCTTATTTTTGAGCAGAAACACGCTGTTACTTTTCAGGTATATGACTAAAGTGTTTCAAATTTAAAAATTTGGCACTTTTTTTAATAAAGAATTGAACTTTGGCCTGAAGTGAATTGGAAAATACTCAAAGAAACAATGGCAAGAGCACAATGGGAAAGACTGCCCTAAGCAGTCATCCAAACCACTGTGAATTCATCAGAAAAAAACAAAATACAGATGGAGATTTTACTCTCTCTCTTGTAAATCTATATAAGGTTTTAATAAGATTTTTTATGGTATATTTTCCTCCAAGCAGTGCATTTTGATTACAGTTTTTCTTTTGAAGTTTCTCATATGGATATATTCAAAAAAGTCTACTTCTTTCTTCAAGTGCAGTACCCAAAGCTGGACACAATATTCCCATGAGAGGGATTGCGACTGCAGAATATTTTAAAGAACAGCATAACGAGAGTAATACATGTATGTGCTTTAAATGCTTTTGCTACAATGGGGTTACTGAACCTTGTTTAGTGCACTACCAACAAAAGAAAAAAAAAGGGATTGATTAGAAACATAATTAATTGCAATGTGAATTCCATCTCTTTTAAATGCCCAATAGTCAGTGCCCAGTGATTAAAAATGGAAGCATCTTCTACAAACTATGAGCTCATGCCTGCAAAATCTGTATCCCAGATCCATAAACCATTTCAGCATGTATTTAACAAGTATTACCATTAGTTACACTGAGACTTAAAAACACTCTCCTCATCTTCTACAAGATGTTATTTAAACCTACCTTCCCTTCATAAAGACTGGTTCTTTTGCTTTCTGCAGTGATTTTCTTTTTCAGCGCTTTATTCTGTCAAAATAAAACAAAACAAGCGCTGTACCTTAGTAAGTTAATAGAATTATGTAATGGTTTAACTGAATCAGAAATGTCAGAATCTTCAAAATTCCAGCTTTCATCAAGCAAATAACTCTTTGTTGTGCAGTTCAGGTTCCTGAACAATTCTCCAAACAAAAGAATGCTCAGCTAATTACTGCGATAATACTGTTTTCTCATGACTTTAAGAAAGACTCCTCCTGAGCAACAACATGGAATAACAAATGAGCTGCAGAACTGGAATTAAAACTCAGATGCTGCTAACAGAAGGTGTGAAGATGTGATGACAAAACCCATGTTATCTATTTTTACAGTAAAGTTACTACAATTTGTGCTAGTGCAGTATTCTTTTCTACTAGTGGTAACTGAGATAACTCCTTATTGCAAATACATAAATAATACTATGTACTAAATGACAAAAAATAGAAGTTTATGAAAGATATTATTTTTGTAATTGTTTTTTTCAAATTAAGGTTAATATAACAAATCAAGAGATTCCAAAGATGAGACTCCTTAATGTGATCAGTGTTAGGATAAGAAAGGAAAATTTTTAAATTACATAGGTGTATCTAAATATACCACAGTAGACAAAAACTGCTGAAAAGTCATCCCAAAATACCATGTGTTTATGTATTTGTGACTTTTAAAATCTCTACACACCTCCTGCTGCAGCTCTTCAATGCATTTGGTTTTATTTTCCACCTGTTTCTTTAAATTATCCACCTGAAAGAGATATTTCAAACATTAATTAGTAAGTCTTAAAACTTACTCCCTGTGTCAGCAATTCCTGTCAACA
Organism: Cisticola juncidis; assembly: GCA_013400215.1. Classification (NCBI taxonomy): domain Eukaryota; kingdom Metazoa; phylum Chordata; class Aves; order Passeriformes; family Cisticolidae; genus Cisticola; species Cisticola juncidis. The sequence goes on from VXBR01004394.1 coordinate 24,480, forward strand.
TTCTCAAACATCAGTCTGGTTTATTCCAATGGGACTGAAACACAAGCTGATGTGTTAGAATGATGGGAGTTTTAGCCATAAAGTATTACAAGATGTTAATTAAGAGCAGTGAACCAGTTCCTTAGGAGCTACAGAGTTAAGAAGGAAAAAAAACCCAGTATCTTCACAATTTAAAAAATACACTTGTATGAAGTTCCCTACAATTCATGAAAAAATGAATTTTCCCAATTATTTTCTAGAATCTTCAGCTCCTGTTCCTTTCTTGAAATTTCATTTTCAATACTCTTAGCCTGAAATGACAATTGTAAAATCTTTGACTTCTACAATGAAATTCTGAAATCCATTCTAATGCTAAAAACCTCAGGTTGCTTTTAAACTATAGAAAGAAAGTAAAAATATTTGAATCTATTTAAGCTAAAACTCACATTACATATAAAAAGCTAATCCAGAGCCCACCCATCACTCAGTGGGTATATGAAAACACAGAAAAGCAGGTTTTCTGTTTGCCTGAAATAAAACAAATCTTTAATATTAAACTTCCAAGCAAAGAGGAAACATCCCATTGATTGTGCTCGCCTTTTAAAATATTAGGGCTCAGCATGTGGACGCAAAATGTCACAGTTGGCAGCAGCTGTGAAAGAAGAAAGCCTCTATCAGAGATCACATCCCCCAGGCAGAGCTTTGCAGAAAAAATCCCAACAAACATTTTACATTTAGATTCTGTCCTACAGGTTAGGTAACATATTTTCATGACATGTGACATGACGTACATTTTCTTCTCTTTCATCCAGTTTACTTTTAATCTCTTGACTTGTCTTTGCCATTTTCTCCTTCAAAGACTCCAGTTCATTTCTAAGGGCCAAATTAACAAGCATTAGTAAATATTTACTTATTACCTTTAACTTCTTTTCAGTACTGCTAATAAACACATATTTTATTTTCTAAAAAGAGCTGCTAATGTTGATTAGCTATTATAATATGGAAGTTCATAATTTGCTCAATGAAAACGTTCTTAAAATGAAGCAACATGCCTATTAAGGCAGTATGTGAACTGTCTATACTTTTATTAAATAGGAAAAGATGTTCCACCGAACCTAAGGAAAATATATCCTAACCTGGAATATTTTAATGCAGCTATGAAACATGGGACGTTGCCTGTCTATTGAACTGATGGTACAGAGACTTCTGCAGAGAGTAACACTTACCCAGTTTTGCCTTGTCACATTTAATCCATAACCTTGAATTTCCGTTTTCATTTCCTTCACACCTAAGAGCTCTAATGTAAAACAAGACCGCCCTTTCTATGTAATACAAAATTATGGTAAACATTGTTCCTGTATGAAGGGGGATTTCGAGTCTGAGAAAATTTGTACTTGGCCAACAGCAATACTGAATAGTTTCTGTTTAGCTCTATAATCTAGAAAAACATTAATCAAAAAAATCCCAGAAAGGAGCATATGAACCCAACTATTTGAGTCTACTTCCCTTAAAAATATCAGATATTAATATTTGTTTTTACTTGCCTTAGCTGGCTATTTGTCTCTTCTAGGTTTTCAACTAACTGCTTTGTATTTTCTTCTTTTTTCTTACTATCCTGAATAAAGACCTATGTCAGCAAAGAAATAAAATTCGAAGTGACTTCTTAAAAAATTCAAACACATCCAAAGCACACTGACCTGCCTTATTCACAAGTGTAAATACACTTCCTTTCCAATTCAAACACAAAAAATAGTTCAGGTACTCTACAGAGTCATGTCATGTTGCAGCTTATCATCTGATTTGTAAAATGGAGTAATTTGTAAAATTTAAAAATGCTGGATGTTTATAACTTGCCTCATGTTCTTCTTGCAGTTTCTTGAGTTCTGCAGCCACAACATTTTTCTCTCGGGCTATTTGTTCTTTCTCTAGTGAAAGCTTATTGAGACTTACTGTTAGCTGTTCATTTTTTAACCTAATGTAAAACAAATGGCCGAGTGGAATAAGATGCATTAAAAAATCTCCTTTTAAAATAAATATATCCATTATCCAGTGCTACTCTATGCTGAAAAAAGGCCAGGCCTTTATCTACAAATAGAAGCTTTGCAGCAAAGTCACAGTGATATAAAAAGGTGATAGAAGAAGGAAGGAAAACCAGAATCAACTTTTATATAAATATAATTAGTGAAGATGATAAAGTTCAAAGCTGGATTAACAATGAATTTAGAAACTTTCTCTTCTTGTTCGCTAAATCAAAAAGATATGGAACAACTACATATTCCATCAAATACATAAAAATAGAGAAAATGTAATTTACAAATGTAAGTATATAATTAATGCCATACTGTGTGGTTCAAAACTTTCATTAGACAATAATCATAGTTTATTTCACTATGTATTAAAGTAACTCCTATATAACACCATAAAAAATTAAATAGTTGATTTTCAAAATGGTCATACGCCTCTTGTTCAAGATCTGTTTTCAGAGTCAAAAGCTGGTTTAAATAATCTTGCTCCTTTTCAGCTGCACTAGTCAGCTGTACTTTCAAATCATGGATTTCTTTCTGCAAAAGGAGAAGGAACAGTTTTGAGTATACATGTGCAAACTACAACTCATGGAGGTTTATCAGACGTGAAGTAACAGCACAAGGCTTTCAGAAGAACCAAACAACACCCATGTCATGGATTATCCAGACTGTATCTTTATATATCTCTGGTGGGATATAGAAGTGGTGTGAGATAGTGAACTCTGACACTAGTGCTGTATGTGTCCCCTCTAGTCAGGCTCCTCTGTACATGAGGAAAGAGGATGTCCTGCTGTCACTGTTAAAAGCAGAGCAGCTTAGGGTGGGACACTGCTCTGTGTGCTATTTTTTATGTATTTGTATACAAATTATGATGTGTAACTTCGCTATTTATAAAAACATGTTATTATTGCCCTACTTCAGACCTCTCTGATTTGAAGAGAATTTGCATTTCTCTCTCCAAATTTTTCTCTCTGCGAATTTTCTACAGTAGCCTCAAGATCCTTTCTCAGTATAAGTCCTCCAATTTGCCCATTTTAGAAAATTAGTGAAACTCAGTTCAGTACACTCAATGCACAGATCGTAACAACAAGCAGTCATCGTAAAATGCAGACCTGATTTCACACAGTCTTAACTTCAGTTGATACAGTTTCTTGTTAGACTTGTAAATATAAAATCATAACAAAAATAAACCTCTCTTAAGAGTTTTTTGTACAGCTTTGTACAGCTTAGACTTTTGTGACAGAAAATGGGTCTGTGTCACAGTACAGCAGGGTTCACAGAGGCCAGAGCTAATTACCTTCCTATAAGTAAGAAAAAAATGGGAAAACTTTATATCCAGAGGGAGTGGCATTTGAATGGACATGAACGAAGAAGGAAATAACCAAAAACTTTGGAAAACCAAAACATGGGAGACAAGAAAAAACATAAACATAGACAAGAAAAACCACAACATAGGAGACAAGAAAAACAGTGGCAATAAAGTTCTTCAAAGAAAACACTGAAATTGTGGGTGAGAAAGTTTAGTAGAAATGTTAAAGTAGACTAGACGGTGTTTACTTAGGCATTTAAGATACTTACAAAGCAAGAGGAATTTCATATGAAGAGCAAATGCAGTGAGATTAATAAAATATTTACCAGAATTTCTGACAGCTCTTCAAGTTGCCCTTCTTTGTCACATTTTACTTTAGTCATCTCTTCTACAGCACATGTAATGTAAAATTAATGGAACAGAAACAAATTTTCATATTTAGCAGGCAGTATAAAACATTTACCCTTTTGCAATACCCAGTTCTCAAAACTTACTGGATTGAGTTCAGAAGCTGTAGGGGTAAGTTATGGCTTAATCTAAATGTAGACTTCAAAAAATGATTAAGAAAGACATTTGCAAATCTGTATCTGAAGAGAAACTAATTATTTATCTTAAATAAAATTCAGAGCCTATTATGTTTTCCACACTTATGGCTTCAAATAAGCCATGGACTGTAAGACCAGAGTATTCTCCACGTATTGATGCATCTGCATTGTTCCAGAAAATAAATCTGAACTGCTGAAGGTATCACACTGATATGCTGAAAAAGGAAACCAGTTATTACTAACTTCCAAATGTTTTTTATGTGCACATTCACAATACTGGGGGTTTTTTTTGGAAGTACTCAACACCAAGGTCATGTTTGGTGGGGAATTCTCAGAGGTCTCATCATGCCTCATTCTGGACAAGCATTAGCAATTCACTTTTGAACACTTCTTTATAGATGGCCTCAATGCAAACACAGACATCCAATAACATTTCTCATCTGTCAGGTGAGATCTAGAGCCATGTGCTGCACAGCAGGAAAACAGTCCTGAAGTAAGATCTCTTACTCTGGGGACTAAGGAGCACATCCCTAGAAACCACATGATATCAGAGCAGTATTTAAAGATAACCCCTGCTAGCATCATTCCACATCCACCCATAGGCAGGTCTACAGAAACCTTCCTGGGAGGGTTTATCTCTGCTACAAGCTACAGAAGTCACTCCTGGCACCTGCAGAGCTCCTGGTCTTAGCTGGAAACCAAAATTACTTCCATGAGAATTCATGCATGGATGGTCTTGCTGTTCAAGCTCTGCACAGCACTGCCCTTTGGCTGTTGCCAGTACCAATGACCACCAAAGAAAAGGGAGTCAGCTGAGTAAATTTAGGCATTCCTGACAGGTACAGGTACTGTAAAACCATTTCTCCAAGTACTAGAGACAGTCCATTTCCAGAAAACATCAGCAAACATTTTTATTACTGCCTAGCTTATTTTCTGCCTTTCTACAAGCCTTACCCAGTTCAGCAGACTTCTTTTGGAGCTCCAAGGCAAGCAGCTTTGACTCGTCTTCGTATTTCTTTATTCTAATAAAATGGTAATTTTAAAAGCCCAAATATACAGTACAAAGCACTGCATTTGAAACTTAAAGGACAGTAAGACAGTCTTATCACAAGCATTTTAAGAACATTAACCTTTCAACAAGCAGATGATACATCTGCCAGCAACATATAACAAAATTTAACTTTTACAGCTTCAGAAAATTAGACATAAAAGCAAACAAATATATACTTACAGAAATCTGTATTTCTTAAAGACAGAGTTATGAAAGTTGGAGGGGGCAAAAATTTACTTTTTACAGACCAGTATCAACCATCACAAATAAAAACCCCCTACATTAAATCCTCTGCATTTAGACCACTGTGGAAAAAAACCTCCAAATTTCAGCTTAATTTCTAATTGTTCTTGATTTTGTCATAGACTTTAACCTGTAAGATGACTTTTCAAATTCAAACTCCTTAATTTACCTATTTTGCTCATTTTGCAGCAAGCTTTTCAAATTGGCAGTAGAAGTCTCAAACTCCTCTGTCAGGGCTGCAAGCAAAGCCTTCATTTTTTTACATTCTTCCTCCTGTGCTTCCTTTTCTCCAGTGACCTGAATTAATGTTTTCACTGTAGTCTGGAATTCGGTTTCTAAGTTCTTTTGAGTAACCTTCAAAACATGATACAATTTCTAAACATGTTTTGCAACAAACAGCTATAGCTGTTTCATATCTAAAGTATCCATAATTATTTATCCAAATACTCATCTAGTCTATTTATACTGTAAAACTAAAAGCAAGGTGTACCTCTGCCTTTTGCAGTGAAATTTTAGCCTCTTCCAGCTCTGCTCTCAATTGTTCTTGACTGACCTGGGATTCTTTTAACATTTCTTCTTCATGTACTAAGCAAAAAAGATGTATGTTTATATTCTTAAAAATCGGGTATTTACTAGAAAAAAGCTGCTAAAGATGGAAAATTACATACATTTATAGAATTTAACAAAGGCCAATGGTACTGACATCATATACTATAAATACTTTGAATACCAATGGCTTAAAAATATTGAAAATCAAGTTCTGAAAAGTAAGTTTCCTCAGTGGCATCTGCCTGACTATAAATTTGCAAAACTGAAGCAACGTATTTCCCCCGTGCAATTTTCAAAAGCTCTCACTGCTTGACTTGCCTAAAAACTACCCTGCCAGTTCTGATTGCACATGAACAGCTTCTGTTCCAAACGAAAAGAAGGCCTTCAAGGCACCAAAATTCTGCTGCTGATCAGCAACAGAATAAAATTATCATGACCCTGTTTCCTATGCTTCTATAAACAATTACATTTAAACATAGCAGACAGAACTCTTACATTTTGCATCTATTAAGTCAGCAATCTTATTTTGTGATGTCTGCAGCTGAGCCTTGATGTCTTTTATTACACCGTCTTTTTCATCTCTCTGTATGGTAAGAGCTGAAATCTAGCAAAATTAAAGAAATATCATAATTAAGTTTCAAGAAGGGACAGATACTCACTTTCATTTGTACCCCGGGTATGACATAATGCTGTCATTCAAGTCAGAAAAGGTTGTTGACTTTAGCCAACTATTGATCAAGTCACATAACTCTAAATAAAAAAGTTTTCCAGTTCAAAACCAAACCATGAATTTCAGTAAACTATGGGTACTGAAACATCACTAAACGTAGCAGAATCTGACTTTAATGCAGCTTCACCTGTTATTTTTATCCTTTTTATTAATAACCAGAAACACTTCTTGGCTCTTGCACTGCCCTTTTAGTCACAAATAAAGCTGTATATATTAGACGGTAAAACTGAGCAAACCTGCTTTTCCTTCTGACTGACTTCCAGTTTGCATTCTTTTTTAAACTTGTCCACTTTTTCTGCTTCTTCTTTTACTTTCAAGAGACAGTAATATCCACAGTTAACATTCTATCTGAAATATACTCCAAGTTCAATATAAATTCCAGTTTAAGATTGCTTGTAATTGTATAGCTGTACAATTTGCTTCCAAGAGTAATTGTTGAAGTAATGTTTGATTTTATAATCAAAATATCTTTTTTTGTCAGCTTTCCACAGAATTAGTCCATTACTCCATGTTTGTTACAAGAAACTAACAGAAAAGAGCATGTGAAAATGAAACAGGAACAGCCTATATACAGAGAGAGCATTTAGCTAAATTTTCTGTAGCTATACACTACTGCATCACTAATTAAATAAACTAACTACATGAAATATGTATTGATCTCCAGACTGTACTTCACAGACAGAATTTTGACTTTGAGTGACTGTTTGAAAAATAGATTTCCAAATTTGGCCCAGTGGAACAACAGTAGAAGGGGCCAGGCAGTGAATATAGGCAGCACAAATAAAAGAGGGTCCCAGTGTCTCTCTGTGACCTGCTCACCATTCCAGCACTTCACACTTCACACTTCACATCTGTCTGCCTTGACACAGCATGTGTAATTAAAGTTAGCAAATACAAAATTGTTGAGCCAGCAGCATAAACCCAAAAAAGAGAATTCTCACATTTGAAACTCATTTCCGATCTGTCGTTCTCTGCTTGCACACGAAGCCCTTCAAATGCCACTGTCATTCTCTAAAAAAAAAAATTAATATTTGAAGTTCAACACTGGAAACCCTGGAAGTTCTCCAGGGGCTGCTGCCAGCCTCAGCCATTCCCAGAAATCACCAGGTAGGTGAAACAGAGTCCAAAAAGAAGATTGACGTTCTGGCAGTCACCCAGCAGCAAGCACACACCACACAGATCACATGGATCTACACCCCAAAGGCTGCTGTGCTTTCTCCATTGAATGTGCTCTATATAATACAAAAATAACTCTTGAAAAGGCACTGAAAACCCGACTTCCTGCATCACACATGACATGATACGCACACATGATGGATACAAACAGTATCTCCACATAAAGATGGAACTCAGCTCAGCATATCCACATAACTCACATTCCTTTTATTAAGCTATGTCACTTACTTCTATGTTACTATGAAGTTCCTCATACAATTGTCTCATTTCTTCTTTTTCCTGTTCATCTGTCAAAGCAAGAATGCATAAGAAAATTTTGCTTTTGAAAAAGAATGCCAGCTGTCCAAGTTATTATGCTTAATCAGTACAATGAATCAAAAAAGGAATTATCGGCTCCTTTCTTATTAAATAAGTCATTGTGAAGCATGGTGCCAAAAGTTAGAGAATCTAGAGAAAATGTGTATTTCATTGAAAAATGAAGCAAGCTCAGCTTTTAAATTTCCTTACCAATATAATTTTTTCTTGTGAAAAGTGTAATTCTGGATCAATTTATGCAACCATATTAATTATTATAGTATTAATGTTGTTAAATAATAATGTATCAAATTTGTTAGCATTTGATAAACTGTAATGTAGGTTTTAGCACTGAATTTCTTTCTATCAGCAGATACTTATGACCTCAGAAGTGTCATTATAAAATTGCAACAACACTCCTGAACCATATTTTCCTTCTTTCCTTTCACTTTTGTAATTGTTAATATTTTTCCCTAAGAAAATCATTAAGAAAAGAACAGTAAGAAATACATCTATCAAAAAAAGAACAGTAAATCTATACACAATTGTTTCTAGAATTAAGGATAAAAAGAAATAAACACTTCTTAAGTATCCAGGACCAAGTTATTAAAATTTTATTGACTATATTAGCAATTCTAAATTGCATATAAAGTAAAATTCCCAGTCAAGGACATGTTTTAAAACCTCAAGAATCTGAACTTCATCAATTTATCCAACTGTCTTGGCTTGTTCTGTTTTGTGAGAAGAATTCTACTTACTCATTATACTTTGGGGTTAAGACCTTTTTACCCACAGATGTGTGACTGCTGCAAACAGGTTAGAGTAGATTCTACTGCCTAAAAACAGGCATGAAGTGCCACTTCATGTGTCTAAATATATTCACAGGATCTGGATGGGACTGAGAATCTTCAACGGGCTGACCAGACTTGAGGAGACCTACACGGCTCTGGAGTACCTGTCTGTGGCTCATCAGGGGTGTTGACACTGCCTCAAACCTGTATCAGTGTTTAGGCACCCAAATAGCTCCCAGGCTTGCATCCTTTCAGCAAACAATTACACTGCCTTCAAAAGTCCTCTGGATTTAGCATTACAAACCATACGTCTGTTAGATCTGTGGCTTTGCTTCTAGTTTTGTGAGCCACTTAAAATTCACTTCTCATTTTTAAGAGCCACATCCAGTCCATCTCAACTGGAGAATGAATCTGGAACAGCACAACAGCTCTTCTGTTCATGAATTTAGAGCAAGCTAGAAGTACATTTACTCTCATAAATCAAAAATAAAAAAGCATTTACATTTGCTGGTCTTCTCTGTGAAGTGAGTGCAGGTTTCCTTGAGCAGATTACACAGATGCCTCGAAGCACTGGCTCTAAAGGAGGGAAAAATACCAAGTTTTCACAGGAGTGCACAGTCCTTTATGTAAAGGAGTAACAATGTAAATCATCTTCACAATTAAACTATAAAAAAACTATATGAAACTGCCCATATGAAAACTGATTATTTTCACCACAAAAATATGCATTTGGTTTTATTACTTACTCTTTCAAGAGATCTTTATTTTCACATATCTCATCTTCCAGTTTCAAACTGAGTTTTTCATTTTCAAACTAATTTCATAGGGAACAAACACAAAAAGACAGTTACTGAAAATATATCAGAAATACACTTTGACTTCTCAAATCCCACAAAAGTAATTTCGGGCATCAGTAGACAGAAGTCTATTTTATCTGGTATTACATGCTGAGTCATTTTTTGCCTGAAAGGTGTAATAATCAATGAACAGTAATTTACCAGTGACTGAGATGCAGGCATATTCTTCATACACACATTCACACAGGACAGGTGCACACACCTTCTCAAAATAATCATTTTCTCAAGACACAAACCAAACTGCAACATTCTTTAATATTTAATTGCATCAATAGTCTTGTCATACTAAATCAGGAAGCATTTATCTATTCAATGTATACTACACAATACTGGCCTGCAGTTCCTGAATGATTTTATTCTGTGCTTCAATAATCTTCCTATTTTCTTGGAGTTTTCTTTCTTTCTGGTTTAGTTCTGATTCCACAGTCAGTTTCCACTGCTTGATCTTCTCAGCCTCTTTGTAGAGTTTTGAGAACAATTCATTCATTGTTCCTGTATTCTATTAGAATGGGTTCCACAATTAACTCTCAAATACTATCCAATTAATACTGTTGTAGATAACACATTTATCTCTTAGAAATAGCACAAGAGTAGTGTTTTTCCACAGATGGTGATTTAAGTTATATATGATAAGGAACAAAAGTTTAAATCTTTGTGCATCCACTATGTATCAAAAGGCATTACAGAGCACATAGTACAGACAAATATAATGAAATATCCCAAACTGCCTTCAGACATCACCAAATAGATGGTCTTAAAGACATGGATAACTCAGTCAATAGTTTTGCTAGAATTATCAGCGAAGCCAAAATTCCTTCTAGTAGGTTATTCACACCATTTCTTCCCCTTCCTTCTGACAGACACTGCTGAGTTAAGTAAAAGCAGTTTGGGAGACTTTGCCCAGGAGTACCAGTGATATTGCTGTTAACACACACAGAGCAGGAAGAAAAACCACCCACCCTTGTGCTCTTACAACACTTCGAAAGCGTTGTTCAAGCAGCGCTGGGCCAGTGCTCAAGGCAGGTAAAAGCAACCCAGGAGCCCACAGGGCAGACTGGTTTAGGTATGATGCCCTCTAAGACCATCCTTGTTTTGGTATGATGTGTAGCATCACACTATTGCTACAGTCCTGACGGTACTTTAGTAGCTGCTAGGATTAAAAGAAGTCTAGCCAGCAGGGGGAGCGCAGGAACCGTGTTTTATTTCATGGCAGCAAAAAGTGCATTGTAACTGCAAAGTACAGAAGCTACTGGAAAAAAATGAGCTTTACTGAGTTGTGCTAAAGCAGAATTATGCTGGTAAAGATGCTGTGAAAAGAATCCAGTGCTTGAGGAAACCACTAAATTCATTGTTTCACAGATAAAATAAAGCCAGACAAGGCAATTGGGATAATATACTTCAGTTTTCCAAAGAATACTCTGACTTCAGTCCTTCTGCCCCTCAATAGAATATTCAGAACCACAAGGATACTAGAGTTTTAAAATCTGACTCTAATTAAAACTTGCAGACTTCACAGGCACTTCAAAAAAGGAAAAAACAACAATAACAAACAACATTACTAACACCTTAATTTTTAGAGATTTGTCTCACTAAATCACAAATATCTCCTCCAAGTGATTCAGCTTCAAACAGGACACAGAAAACATTATTCCCTTTTGACTACTTCCTTTAGCCCTGAAATATCTAATCCTTTAGGCACTGTTTGGAAAAAAATTTAAAAGGCCCCAAGAACTTAGATATACAGAGTTGATACTTAGCTGACCTCTTCATCTACTTCAGAGCAAAGTTTTACTTGCTGTGAAATTGTATCTGAAACATGAAAAGATTTTGATCAATGCATTTCTAAAAAAAGTAACAGTGAAACTGTATTTAACAGTTTAACAGATATGAAACTGTGAGACTATGCATAAAAATTAAAACTTGACAATATAAAAATATTTAAAGAATGTGCATGGCAAATAGTTTGGTCTTACCTGAATCAGTGATTTCGCCACAGTGCGACATATCGAATGGCAACTTAAAATTATCATCCGAGCACTTGTTAAAACCCTGCACAAATTTAAAAATTAGTTTCTTATGGTAGGTTTGTAAAGAAGGATTATAAAATCCAGAAAAAAAAACCCCTACAGATGATGTGAAAATAGAATTTTTGCTAATGAAGCAGCTGCCTACAATTTTCAAAGCCCAAGGTACTGGTAATGCCTTTGGAACTCGCTTGCCCCTTACTTCACAGTGGTTTATTAAACTGTTGGTCTTTTGCAGTTTGGTTTATAAACTGTGGCCAAAGGGGAAGCTTTCAATGCAGGGAACTCAGCAGCTCCCGCCTGTCTGTGCACTGCTGCATGGCAAAGGATGCAAGAAGCCAAATTTTTTTTTTTGAAGACCAGTAGCTGTTATTTCTTTTTTGCTTTACTTCCAAGGACAGTTTTAAACTATATCTGATTATGTTTTAGCATGAAAATACCCTTTTACAAGGTTTTTAAGTCACACGAGTTGGTGCTGTAAACAGAGCAACTCATCTGCTGTCAGAATATCCCGTTTGAATCTCGACATATTTCATAAGGAGCTCTGACATGAAAAAAGAACTTTTTGAATTCCCATAACTCAGTGTGGGAACACAACATTTTCACTGAACACTTGATCTGGTGAGACCAAGACATCAGTGCCAGTGAGAGAATCTGAGTGCTCGCTCTCGGTGCTGAATTATCCATATGAAACGCAGACTTATCATCGGTAAGGTACAGTTAAAACACAGAGCAGATGCTCGGGAAGATGATTCCCTTCAGTTTTGATAGAAAATAAGAGCAAAAGTCTTTGACATTCGAAACCGAATATGTTCCTCCGGCACCAGTCTAGGCATATACACAGAAACGAATCCAGGGCAGGAGCCGTCTTTCCCCATGCGTGTGNCGGCTTCCTCTTCGCCCGTGGACACCGAAGATGTCTCGGGGCTGCGCCAGGGGCCGGGCGGTTTGGGGCTGTCGCCGTGGTCGCCGGGCGGAGGTGCACAGCGGGACCTTCGCCCTCGCGAGGAAAGCGGGAGAGGGCTGAGGGGAACGGGAGATCCGGCGGGGAAAGCGGGGGGAGGGGTTCCCGCCTGTACAGGGAATAAATGGGGGAGCCCCGTTCTCCTGTGACACCTCCCCCTTCGTGTTTTAAATCGCTCCCGTAGAAACGCTGTGTGTCGGGCCCTGGAAAGTTCTGGAAGGAGCCAAAACAGACCAGGCCCGGAGAGCTCAGGGAAGGACAAACCTTTGCACTGAGGAACACGGTGAGTCTGTGGGTGCAGGGGGCGGGTCCTGGAGGCATCTCCTAAAGCTGGCACAGCCCCAGCCGATGCTGTGCCCGGGGAGTGCCCCAGCAGAGCCTTGGGGTGGAGCACACACACCCGCATGGGGAAAGACGGCTCCTGCCCTGGATTCGTTTCTGTGTATATGCCTAGACTGGTGCCGGAGGAACATATTCGGTTTCGAATGTCAAAGACTTTTGCTCTTATTTTCTATCAAAACTGAAGGGAATCATCTTCCCGAGCATCTGCTCTGTGTTTTAACCGATGATAAGTCTGCGTTTCATATGGATAATTCAGCACCGAGAGCGAGCACTCAGATTCTCTCACTGGCACTGATGTCTTGGTCTCACCAGATCAAGTGTTCAGTGAAAATGTTGTTTTTCACTTTTTCCCCCTGTGAGGAGGGGGATGTTTAGAATAGCTATGCAACCGGGGGATTCAGGGTGCAGCCAGGGGTGCTCAGGACTGTCCTGCAGAGTAGGATCCCTGTGCTTCAGTGCTCTGTGTGCCAGGGCAGGTACTGTAATAAATTAGCTAAGACTCCATTTTCTTCATATGGGAAAAGCCAGTTCTTTATTCACATAGCTTATTTTATACAGTTTTCACAGCATGTAACACTTGTGTAATTGGCTGGTAGTTTTCTTACTA
>VXBR01004397.1:537-68943 GCA_013400215.1 Cisticola juncidis
AGCGCCAGCGGCTCGTCCTTGTCCGCCCGCGTCGCCGGCCTCGGGACGTGCTCGGTGTTGTGCGGCGAGGAGACCTCGGGCGGGAGGCTCAGCCCCGCGCCGCTCCCGTAGGAGGGGTTGCCATGTTCTCAGCCCTGACACCCCGTACAAGGGCTCGTATTCTCTGCTGAGGAAATAATTCCATCAGTTACAGTTGGGTTGCTGTCGCATCTTGTCCTCAGCAACGCCCCAGAACGCTATACAAGCCCTGCAAAGGTTATTGTCCCTACGCAGATGGCAGATCATTTCTCTCCTATCAGCAGGGAAGTTTAACCATGCCGGGCCAGCGTTCTCTGCCTGCCTTATCTATAAGCAGCAGAAGTGAGCAAGTTAGCACTTTATACAATAGTCTCAGGCTTTTGGTCACAGTTTTGACTCTAATCTTCTGCACGTATGAGCCATGTGAGAAGGTTACATTCAGTCATGATTTGGGAGCTCACCCTGTGCTTAAGGAAGGTGCCACCCACAGGATTTGTTTGAAGGGATCCAGTGTTGACACTTAAAGTGCTGGCTTATTTCCAGCCTAGAGCCCTAAACTCTGCCAAGCTGCCTTGGCTTATCTGCGACCTAGAGTCCTAAACTCTGCCAAGTGATCCTCATGCCTAAGTCCTCTTTTTCTTTCACTTTTTCTTTGACTCGGATTTTCTGTTAGTGTTTGAGACACAAGCTGTGGGAGACAGTAAAATTCAGCATGGTTTAACAAATTCTGTAGTAGAAGTTGAGCTAGTCAAGATTCCCAATGCTGTACTTGTTTCCTGTGGTGGTTGAATCCTCATTATGCTTTCAGTGCCTTTAATGCTCATGTCATCCTTGTTTCTACAAAGGATCTGCCAGTCTGCAGCTGAACTTCTTCTTTTTGTGCTTCTGCTGAAGTTCTACTCATTTGGGGCATTTCTTTCTAGTGGATAGCAAAATTTGACCAGTGTTTTTAGATTGTAACTTGCATGGCTATTGAACCTACATGGGCTCTTAAATATCGTTCTGATTAGTACAAAAAATTACTTGTGTTAATTCTTAAAAAGTAATAAAGGCCTCAAGGTTTATTTGGAGCTACTGATTAGATTTGTATTGCTGTGAAATTTATTGATTGAGTGTTAAGTAGTTTTTGTGAAGTACAAAGTATAAGAAGCGTTAACCCAGAAGCCCCCTTCTTTCTAAATGCTTTTCTGTTTTATCTATGTTAGATAAATGCCAAGCTTGGAAGAATTTGGGAACTGACCTTTCTTTAGTGTAAGCCTAAATTAATTTTGTTACATTTCTTGACTAAAGCTGCTGACTGGAGGAGTTCTGGTTTACAGGCAGCCTGTGACATCTGTTAGAGTGCATCTCTTTCATTTCTATAGTAACCAAGAGTTACATCCATGCCTTCACATGCTCGCAGTGTGGTAGTTACCACATTTTAAGATTTCTGTTCTGGAGCTGTAAGGAAGTATCTTATAGAGCTTTTCTATTTCTCTGTTCTTATCAGTTGATCTGATAAGAGATACAGTTGCTTTATTTCACTTTAAGTGTATGCAGCTGTCTAAAACTTATGTTTATTTGATGTTCTCTCAGAACCATGTTTCAGGTTCAGGATTTACAGTTTGCAAGAAGCAATGAATTAAACTGATCCTGTAGCAGAAAATCATTCGTACCTGGGAAGGCATGGAAGAAATGGGGCGTGGTAGTTGAGAGGGCTGTCCTGAGTGCATTGTGTAGTGACACTTGATACAGCTGTAGAAAAAGCACTTCGGTTTTAACAGTGTATTTTTAAACAGGGATTAGACATCAAGATGATACTCTGGATACAGTAATATTTTTTTTGTGGAGTGAGAATCTTCCTTCCTAGTTTTGAATTTGGGCGTTTTCCTTTATGGGAATTACATGAATTTTTTGCCTCTTGCAGACCCCTTTGCTGATGCAACAAAGGGCGACGACTTACTCCCGGCGGGGACTGAGGATTACATTCATATAAGGATCCAGCAACGGAACGGAAGAAAGACACTAACAACTGTTCAGGGCATTGCAGATGATTATGACAAGAAGAAACTTGTGAAAGCTTTCAAAAAGGTAAAGTTGCTGATTTGATTTGATAATGATTATCTATAAAGGAGTAAGATAGCTTTTAATACTAAGGAACAAAATATTTATGTCACTTCATTCTTTCCAGTGCATACCACTTTCAAACACCTATCAGTGTCCAGTGACACTGATTTTGCTAAAAAGTGAAACATTTCTATCTTTAAAAAAAGTAAATAAAATATATTCTCAATGTTTCTTTAAAATTTCACAGCTATATGGCTTTCTTGATATGAAGAATAAAATCAGTTTAAAGTAGTGCTGGTTTTTATTCCTGCCTCTGTTACAGCTGGGTTGTTGCTCAAAATAGAGGTCTTTAGTTTTTCCAGGATAAAAATACTTATTTTAAAATAGTGTGGAGTTGAAAGGCTGTATCTTATGACTTTGTTTTTCATTCTTGCAATGACTGTTGACCATTTCCTTTTGCACATTAGCTAATCCTGTCATTGCCTGAATTTACCATCACCAATTTAGTTTGTGTATGTATGTATCAGCAGATGTATTGCATTTGCTCTCAGTAAAATTGATTTAACCTTTGCCTGGCTTGGCATCAAAACAGTAAGCAGCTGCTGAGACAAAGTTCTTCTAAAAAGACTGACTAAGCAAAATCACGATGTACATCAGATGTCTTATAATATGGCTGTTTCTCTCTTAGAAATTTGCTTGTAATGGTACTGTGATTGAGCATCCTGAGTACGGTGAAGTTATCCAGCTGCAGGGTGACCAGAGGAAGAACATTTGCCAATTCCTCTTGGAGGTGAGGGACTGCTGATAACTATCTAAAACCCTCGGGAAGCAGTAGGGTGACAGGTGTTACTGGTGCCAGTGAACCAGCTAAAGACTGCTGCTGTAGTTCTTGGGTATTTTCAGCCAGGAAGTAAAATGACACTTGCAGAATGAGAGTAAGCCTCTGGTGAGAATCAAAGCACTGTAGAATGCCTTTGCACTGTTACAACACACCACTTGTTCTCAGGAATTGCAACCTGAGCTCTGTGCTTGTAAAATCAAGTGTTTGATGCAAACCATAATTGTGAGACTGAAAACACTGTAGAGGAAAGAGGCTTACTCTAAAGCAAATGATGATGCAGAGCTGTTACACTGTCAAAGAGGAAGTCCTAGGACTGCAGAACAAATCAGATGTCTGATAAGATTTTCTTCTTGTTTAGTCAGTTCTTCTGCTTGGCCCAGGAACATTCTGTAAACTACAAGAATGTTTCATTGAGTGTGTACACAGTATAGCAGTTTCTTTAATCAAAGTGTAAGATTGTGGTAACTTGATATCACTGTAATAGCCTAAATATGTAAGCTTCACTAAAATACGTTGTTTCTCTCCTTTAGATTGGCATTGTCAAGGAAGAACAACTGAAAGTTCATGGTTTCTAACTACCTGTACTCTTATGAAGAACCCTGCAGTATTGGTCTTACCTATCCTGTCTCTTCTGTGGAAAATGAATCTTTGCAGTGAATGGACTTCTGTAATACCTGAACATTTACAATCTGATTTGCATGACTGCATTAAACAGGTGGAGTGTAGACTAGAAACACATAAGAAAACTTCAGTAAGATGGTAATGAAGACCCCCCTGAACTTTAACACATTTCCAATGGAAATGTATTAGTGATGATTGTTCAGTTTAGTACTCTCTACCTGAGTTAAATGTGTGAGTTTTATTAAAATAGTGTGTGTTGTTGCTTAAAAATAAAAGTTTATTCATATAATTTCTGGGATATTTGAAATGCTTTAGCCTAAGTTTTAAACTAGTACTGCAGCCTTGCTGAAGAATGGCTGAACTGCTTTGTGGCAAGTGTAGCTCACTGCTGATTGAAGAAATTGGAAAATCTACATGATTAAGTACTAGCTGATTAATCAGTAGATTAGCTTGATGTGATCTTCCTCTGTAGCTGTACGACTAGAGCTTTAAAGCCTGTAGTGTAGGTGTACCTTAATAGCAGCATAATAAGACATCAATTGTTTGCTGTGTAAGCAACTGGATCTTCTCTAAAATTTATTGCAGTGACTCTGAGGTATTAGTGTGAAGCAAAGTAGGGGTAAAGCAAGCTGAGGTCCTCAAGGCAAAACATTTGGGCAAAAGTCCCAAAACATTTGGAAGAAGTGGATGGGATATTGTATCCCCTCTGTCGCTGAGTAAGGGGAAAAGACACTGTGTTGGTGTCTGACTGTGCATTGAAAGTTGGGAAGCAGAGCGCTTGACTGAGCTGGCAGTGTTGGCTGCAGGAGCAGGGAGGGGAACAGCAGCTGCACAACCTTTTCCCTGTTATGATTGACACGGAGGGTTTTGTAATCATGTTTGGGTGTTACTACAAAAAGCTGATTTGGTTTACTTTTCTGGAAGGCAAGTCTTTCAGCATTACTGAAGGTTTCAATAGGTTTGTTCCACCATGCTTTTATTAAGCTAGTTTTAGTTAGCTGTAGGCAGTTGCTATTCTGCTTGTAGGGTATGTCTCGGGAAGAATGAAATTAATTCATTTGGAGAAATAAGCAGGTGTTGTCTTCCATTTGAGGTAGACGTGGAAATTTTTTCTGAAACGATTCAGAACAAGCTGAGCTGCAAAATTATAACAATAGTGGAAAATGTTTACAAAACTTCATGTGATATCATATGTTCTCTAAAAACAAAGAGACTTTCCTTTACTGCTAAGACTTACTAATAACGTAGCCAGAAAAAAAGTTGATGGAATTGATAAAACAATTGTTTGCTTCCTAAGCGGTAAAGAATTAGGCAAAACTGTATTATTTAATATCACATGTACCTGTACCTTTATTTCCTATTTGTATTTGCCTTTCTAAATAGAAATGTCTCAATTTTAACTCACTTGAACTGTTTTTTTCTTTTTTTAGATTTTTGAGTTCAGAAATGAACACTTAAGGCACTAGCAACAATTAGGGGAGCATTATATGATGATTTCTTTTCCCCATCTGCTCTAGAAAATTCCACTTGTAGAAATCCATTCTCTCAATCTCCACAAATTCTGCCTGATGTTACAGATCTTAATTGTTCCAGAGAAAGGATGCTCCAGAAGATTGTATACTGTTAACGTACAACACGTTCAGGAGGAGGAAATGCCTCATGCAAAGTGCAAAATACCCACATACCAAATGGAAATCCAGAAATAAATCTTATGCAAGTCTTGCAGATAAGCAGAATAAAGTCATTCTACTGCAAGTTCACCTGGTCCTGATTGTTAACTGCTAAAGTAATCAGTCTTTTGGGGGTACATAGCAATTAGTGATTTTCATTTTATCACATGCCAGAAGAACTGATGTTCTCATTTAAAGCTTGTTTCTCAGTTAAAGCTTGTCCTCCTGACCAAGAGGAAAAACAACCAGTATCTTCTACTTTGCTGGTATTACACAAGTACTTCTTGTGGGCTTTGAATTGAAGATTAACAAATGACTAGCAGGTCTCATGTTACTGAGTCAGTCTTCATTTCAGATGGCATTCCTTTAACTTTTATTACCTAAGCTTGAATCATTTCTCTGTAGTCATTCTGCCTGGAATAAATAAGAAAAATCTTCAGTTTTCTTCCTTCTCAGTTACAAATCCTTTCTAATTGGAAGAACCTTGCAGCTGATGGGTGGCTTGGGTGGACATGGTTGTGTTTTGACCTTTGAAGGGCAAAATTATAAGGAGATGGAATAAGACATAATACATTTGAAGTTTTTAAGAGGTGAGATTTGTTCTGGCAACAAACCATTCAATCTTTCTAGAAGGAAAGCAGAAATTTTTGCCCATGAGTGTTTTAAACTAAAACAGTGTTTCTGAGATTGTAATTAGCTTTGTTACAAGCCCAAAGCTCTTAGTATGTTCTAGATAAAAGGCTTCAACAATGTAATGTCTTGTCATCTTATTCTGAAACTTCTTTGTCAAAGCTAAATTTATTTGGAAGACATATCTATGTTTTAAAAATGCTGAAAATGAAGGCTTTGGAAAGTAACTGTTTAAAGTGCTGCCACAAAAATCTGTTTTCAGAACGAAGGCAGGTTTCCATCTTTATTTATTCCAAAATAGGTTAAAAAATGTTGAAGGATGTGGCCCATAATTGTCAAGGCAGTAAAAAGGAGCTTATAATAGAAAACTCTTCAGAAGTCCACTAGTAGGACTTAAGGCTGGTCAACCTCAAACTGCAAAGAAAGTTTTTTTGTTGGAATATCGTGAAGTCTGTGTCCTTCAGACCTACCAATAAAGACTGCATTCTTACTGATACTTAGGCTTAATCTCCAGGTGTTATTGGATGTAGAAACTTGTTTTGAATTTACAGCCTTGTGCACAGGTTTATTACGCTGTTCTTGCTGACTCTGAGCTGATACCTTGGAATAAGGTGTTGCATAAATAAATTCATTAAATTGTCTGTGCTGAGTCTACATCTACTTAATGCAGCTATGAGCAATGCAGCCCTCACTTCCCAAATGCTGCTGGCAATTCTTGTTTGCAGCATATGAGATTTAGTAGTTTAAATCTGAAAGATGCCTACTTCTTACTGTGTGAGCTGTCTGGCCCTTGAGTGTCACCTATGGTCTGCTAAATCTGACTGTCAGAGATGAGCATGAGGAGCACAATTATGGGCAGATAATTCTGGAGTGGAGTAACCTCTGAAAAGAGGAATGCCTGGGCTGTGTGCATGCTGTTCATTGCTTCAGTGGCTTTGCTTGACCCTTTATTCCTAAACTCCATCTTTGCACAGCCTAAATGAGTAACATTTTGTTTTGGAGAGCTTTCTTGTAGTAGAGTAAAAAAAACTCTTTTAGGAACTGTGTTTATATCTGAAGATTTTCTTCATTAACTTAGGTTCCTGGACTGGAAGACCTCTGTAACATTGTTGTTTCTCTCTTTCTGTCTTTAAAAATCCTAGTTAAACGTCCTTGAAGGTTTGACATTTAAGGGTCTAAATACATCTAAAGCCATTATAAAACTCTAAAATGCGAAGTCATTGAAGCTTAAGTTTCAAATATTTGAAATAACAATTAAACAGAACTCCTCATTTTTTCCTATACTGCCCTCCTGCTTATAGTTGTTATGTAGTTGCTCTGAAGATGCATGTGTTACTTACAGTCAGGCAGTAATCAGATATCCCTGCTGTAATGCCATACCCTCTTTGTAGGTTTTTAAATTTTATCTGATGTACTGCACTCTTACAGGCTGTACTACTCTAATTTTGCAGTACAGGACAGAGATGTACCTTGAGTTCCAGCTAGCTATTAGTTCCCTAATCCTGCAAGGCTCTAGTGTACAGGATCCATGTGTTAGATCTTTAAGTGGCTCAATAGTTCCTCACACTATGTGAATATGTATACAAATTTGATATTTAGCCTCTTAAAGTGGAGAGAGGCGATTTTTACGTCTCACTCTGAGCCACAGTAGGAGTTCCTGTCCCTTGTATCTGTTCAGTATTTGCGGCGGTCACTGAGCATTCCTCTAACTCATGTGCTGCTGACTCTGGGGAGATGGAAGTGGGCTTAGAGGGTTGTGTGCATTTAAGTACTAGGACTTTCTACACCCATACTCAGTCAGGAATTAGTCCCCTGGGCATGGCAACATGAAGGTTGTTTTCCAGTTGCCAGATCAAAAGCTCTTGAGATCGTTAAGGGGAAAAGGGCATAGTTGTTTTATGTTTGCTGTATAGATGTTTCATGCCTACTGTTTCCCATTTAGATAAAAAATACAAAAATAATCTCAAAAGAAGATTTGTACTTGGGTTGCCTTTTTGTAAGTTTGCTATGTGCCTGTCATTGATCTCTTAATGAACAAGTCTTAACCTGTACTGGAGTGTTAATACAGAGCTGAGACAACAAAGCATTTTAGAATAAAGTGTGCCAGTGTTACTTGATGTATGCTTTTCTAAAACAAATGGAATTTCATGCTGTTGTTAAGGAGGATTTTTTTTTTGGTGGAAGATAAAAGTAACATAATTTAATAGAGATGTGTGTGATCCTCTTGTAAAATCAGCTTTGATTTCATACAGAAATGTTATATTTCCTCCCTTACATTATTGACGTAATCTGTATTAACCAACTTAAAAATACTGTGACTTGTCCTGGAATATTGTGGCTCTAAAACAAGATGATTGGCTTGCATTGGCTTGAGGTCTAAAACTTTGGGTAGAAGGGGATAATCTAATTTCTTGAATTAGCAAAATGCACAGTATTTTAGGATAAAGCCAGAAATGTGCTCAAGATTGGTTTCAGCTCTTTTAGAGTATCTTGCATCTGTGAAATGTGACAGTGCATTACTGAAATGAATTTGGGGCCTGATTAAAAGGATGTGTATACAATAAATGGGGTTATTTTTATTATTCTCTTTTATTAACAGCCCATCTTTGATGTGATTGTTAAAAAAAAAAAAAAAGAAAAAGAATCAATCCAACCCCCCACCCAGTCAGAAAACCCACACAACACACGATCCAGGCTCAGCTCTCCAAGTTGTGAGTAGCTGAATTCAGCAGATGTGGTTCCAAGTGCAATGGTCGTGCTCCTCACTGGGAGGATTTAGCTGTCAGCAGTGTTTGCAGTCCCTCTCACCATCAGAAAGGCACAGCTCTGTTCCTGCAGTGTGCTCAGAGAATCTTTGGCTATCACAGGAGAGCTGACCCCAGGGAAGGGGTGGTACGAGTGCTGTTAAAATGGTTCTCCCACAAATGGAAGGTTGTCCTTTAGGTAGACCCAGCAAATTACAGAAATGCATTGACGTGTAATTGGACAATGATTCTCAGGTAAGAAGGGGTTAAAATGGTCTATTCCCAAGGATCCTGCTGGAAACATCTATTGAAGGGCAGCCCCTGCCATAGAGTAAGCAGCCTTTAGCTGCTCTCTACCAGAGGAGTTTCTGTGGTGGGACAGCTCCTGTCTACACCCCAGTGACCAGACTGCACAGTGTGAGCACACATGTACTCAGTAACACCAGGGAAAGATGGCCCGGCAAACTGATACTTGTCACTATCTGACACTGTCTGTGACCCACACCTCCAACTCAGAGTGCACGTCTGGAGATGAATTTCAAGTTACAGAACAAAAACACTGTCCACATTCCTTTAGTAAATAGTAACCCATAAATTAA
Organism: Cisticola juncidis; assembly: GCA_013400215.1. Classification (NCBI taxonomy): domain Eukaryota; kingdom Metazoa; phylum Chordata; class Aves; order Passeriformes; family Cisticolidae; genus Cisticola; species Cisticola juncidis. The sequence goes on from VXBR01004397.1 coordinate 9,707, forward strand.
TTCACATGTTAGTTAAATCATGTGAGTAAGAATTCAGTATGAATTCCTCACATGCAATGTTAAGCAAAGAGTATTTTCTGTGCTTAAATGCCCTTCCTTTCAGTAAGATTGTTGCAGCGGCATGGAGAAATTTTCTCCATGTCCAGTAGTGGTCTTACTTCATTAAAAGTGTTGTGAACTTTGTTCTGTTTGAACGTAGCTGGACCTGGAGTCTTCATCCATCGCTGCCACTTGTGCTAAGCTGTGTTTGAGGATACTGAGGGGAGGGACATCTCTCTGGGTCATCAAATTGTTTCATTTGTCCTGACAGTAGAAGTCAGTTCCAGTACTGATTTAAATCACTCTGCAACTCGACCATCCTTTGGTAAGTCTATGGAACATGAAAATCAGTTCTGGAGACGCTGAGGGAAGGAGATGTTTGCATCCTGCTTCCATGCAGAGCAATGCAGAGCCCTCCAGGCTGCTGCCACCTGAAGCAAAGCCTGAACGTGGCAGTGCCTGCTGCCTTGTGTTTACACTGTGCAAAAGAACCTGTGCTATTTCCAAGGCTAGGAAACACTAGGCTGTTTCTCCTAGTGGTTCAGACTGATACACAGCTTAGTCTCTGGTAAATTCAAAGTACCAGAGTGCTCTGGTCATGGGATGTGACCTGGCCACACAGAAATGGACACTACTGTGTCCCTCTAGTCACTTACTTACTTTTTGTCTATCTGATAAAAGTAGCATTCTAACTTCAGTACCCTCTGAAGAGGGAAAACTGTCATTTGTTGGCTGTGGAGCTTACAGGAATAAAAGCACAAATCATTAATGCCAAAGTTCATCTAAATATTAGGAGGTGATCTTTAGTCTCCTGTTATTTTCTAGTATTTTCTTAGCTGTCTCAATTTGATTTCAGGCTACTAATATTCACATTGTGGTATGTTTTCAGGAGGAAGGCTTTAGGACTGCTTTAAAGGAAAGCTTAGCATAAACAACTGAGCATAAAGAGACAACATAAAGATCATCCAAGTTGGTTGTTATATTTCTGCAATTAGGCTTTTAAAATTGATGCCTATCTTATACTCCCCTCAGAGGCATTTCCTGCCCAGGAGAGTTTCTGCTGCATTTATTTCAGTTCCCTAAATCAGCCCTCAAGCGGTGCTTTTTCCCAAGTCCCCATGTAGAGACTTTTGGAGACCCTGCAGCAACTGGTGGTGCTCTAAGGGGCACTAGGAAAATGCAAGTTGCCTATGACTGCACCAGGACAGGCCACCATCTCTGGCTGCTGAGCAGGACTGCTGTGGGACAGAAACAAGAGCTGTGGCAAAACCAGAAACAAAAGGTTTGGTGCTTTCTCTAGTGGTTTAGTCATCTGACAAAGTGATTTCTGGGAGCAAAGGGATGGATTTTTTCCCTAGTTACTTCACATACAATCATACAATTCTCAAGAGAAATTGTCCTGGATTTAATAGCATTCGATAGACCATATTCTCAGGATTGTGTCTTGTACTGCTGCTACTGGCAAAACATCCATTGACTTTTATTTTTCATAACTTTACTTGACCTGTACTTTTGAGCTGATTTTTTTCTGTTCACTGAATTTGGGCCATAGGTGGCAGAGTTTCATCTTCTCAGACCAAAAGTTCGTAGAAAACCAGCATCTTGCCTCTGTCCCCACTCTCTACACACATTTTCATCCATGTGAGCATATTTAAATACTTTGGATTTGGACATGCAGGCCTCTGATACATGTATAAACACTCCCCTTTGTGTTATCTTCTGATAATATGTTCTACATTTCCTTCTGCCACCAAAGAGATGTAGTTTTTAGGTTCTGCAAAAGTCCCAGCATGAATTAGCACATTATTATCATGAATCATTAGCATGAATTATTTTTGTTGTTGGGCTGTGAACACATAGGAAGTCTAGATTTACAGGGAAAACCCAGAGCAGATGTAGACTGTAGTCACACAAGGTCTGTTTTGAAAGAGTCAGCTTACACATTTCTGCATCTTTCATGTGATGTATTATGCAGGGACATAGTGGGTTTCTGTCTAATCCCTCTTGGCTGTCCCTGGTTATGCTCTGGAGGAAGCGTGCCTGTGCTTCATAGAAATGAAGACACAATGGAAAGAGTTGATGCTGCTTCTGCTTTGATCCTGCAGGGATAAGCTGTTGAACCCTGTGAAATGAAGTCTAACACGAAGCCAGACAGCAAAGCAGCCTGGCTGGTAGATTGAGTCACCATTCCCTCATCCTTCCGTTCTTCCTTGTCCTGCAGGTAAGATCTCCAGATCAGGGCCCATGTCTTAGTCCTCTGTAGGTGAATCAACAAGCAGGGTAACTCTCTGTGATCAGGGGACTGATACAGAAATGTAATGAGTAATTCAGTAGTGGTAGCGGTGAGTAAATAATGGATCCAGCTACTAAAGCAACTTGTTTGATCTTTTGACCTCAAACTGGTTTTGTTCTCCTGATGACGTTTTCCTTTTCATGTGTTTTGTCGTTAGTACTGACTTTATCTTTATCTTGCTTGTATTTGTACCAGAGCAAAATGTTATGTCAAGTAGTGCCATGTCTCTGTAGACACTTTATTAAATTAATGCTAATGCTCATGAGTCAAGGAATGGGCCTTGGGGCATCAATTCAATCCTGAAAAACATGCAAGATTCTTTTCACTTGATCTAAATTACAACTGTTCCTTAAGTTTTTTGGCTTATCAAAGAAGCGAGATTTATCAGTTTGAAATATGTTTTAAACACCTATGTAAGCGTCCAGCCTGCAATTTCCAGTCTCTATCCCTAGATGTCACTGGAAGACAGCATATGCTGAAAATAGTGACACTGAAGCCAGGTGAAATGACTGTAGAGCTTAGATAGGGGAATGTGGAAGTCAAGATTTGGTAAAATTCCGAGGTGGCTGCAGGCATGACCCATATGCAGCTGTTCCCCAAATTACCTCTGCCTGAGAGGTAGAGGATCCGAAAATCCGTTCTTAGATCTGCCCGTTCTGTGCAGCTGCTGCACATCGTGGATGACCCCTAGCTCAGTGCAAGAGTGCCACAGAGCCCTGTGCAAGAGGTGTGAGGAAGAGTCCCAGTACACCACTGCAGGGAGCAGAAAGAAATCTACTGGGAGAGGCAGAAAAAGACAGCTATGGCTTCATAGCAGGTGAAAGTCAGCTCATGGCAAAGTGACCCAGAAAGAGGCAGACCTGCTTGAGTGCATCTCCACAGTTTCCACCAACTAGTGCTACCCATCCTCAGACAGCAAGCCAGTGCTGGGGGGCGAATCAGCAGTAAACTATCTGCTTTTGGGCTTAAACAGTCACTCCTTCTCCACTTACTTCTCTGCAGGCTGAGAGAAGGGATGGTCTTGGCTCTGTGGTGGAGTGAGGTGGAGAAGAGCTCAGTGCTCATGTTCATGGAGGCAATCAGAGTAACTGCATGCCAGTCCCAGCTGTCTACAGGAAAGAGTTGTGGTGATCCAGCCATTCAAAGCCATTCAAAAATATGGCAGAATTCAAAGGAAGAACCTTTAAGAATCGGAAGTTCGTACATGATGGTCCTCTCCAGTGCCACTTCAGGCGGGTGGGTCCCATAAGGGTGCTTGAATGGATCTGGATATGGACAGTATCTGGAGACCTGCTCCCTTCCCACAGCTGTGAGAGTTTGAAGCAGCCCATCAGAGAGGGGCTCCTCAAATGCTCTCAGCCATTTGAATTTCAGTGGAAATTTTTTCTTGAAAGGAGGCTGAAACCAGTTTTTAACATCTATAGGATCAAATCTGTAACTGACTTTTATTAAAACTCTTACAGAACAAAAAAATTTGGTGAATATTCCTGGGACTTTTGCTAAGAAAGGATAAAAGTTGTCACCAAATGATCTTTAAGGAAGTCAATTCTTTCCTGAGCTGAAATTGTACAAAGTGTGAAGTGTATTCAGCACTTGATTCAAATGTCACTGTGAGTCACAAGCAGACTTTCTCTTGACCTTAGCAAGATTCAGGTAGATAAAGGGAGCTTTGTAAAACTGAATCTTCCTTTTCTACTTTAACCTTTTTTATTATCCTTATCATTAGTAGGAGCGAAGAATCAGCTACAGTACAATGACTTACAAGATTAAGTGATTAGGAAGTATGCTGTGCCCACGAGGCCAGAGTTTCTGAAACTCTGGAGCCAGTTATATATGATTGGAGTTGACTTGCTTAGAGTGAGAACCTGGTTCATGGGCATGTGATTGCATCAATGCCAAGACACAGCTCCAGAGAAATGTGTTGTTAATTGGAACCTGTTTTCCTAAAATAATGAATGTCTTTCTGATCAAAGCAGGGATGTGTTCCCTGCCTTTGCAGAGGTATACCAGAGCATAAGCCAGGCTCAGTGATGGAAGAAAACAAACTGGCCTTTCACCAGCACCTGCCAGAGTAACTTGGTTGGTTCCATCCCCACAGAACTGAGGGTGCATTCCATGAGAGAAGTGTCCAGCCATGCAGCTGAAAGGGCTCGTTCCTGCCCAAGGCCCTGCCTGATCTCATAGTTGGTAAGACCTCAAACCACAAGTAGCATGCATAAATAGCTCAGGTCCAGCAGCCTCCCTGCTGCCATCCTTGCAGCTGCATTACAGAACAAGCTCTAATCCAGAATGTAGCCTAACATCTTCAACTCACACGTGGAGGGGCTTGCTGATACTCTGTGGGCAATCTTCCACAAAAATAAATAAATATACATTCATAGCATTTCCTGCAACATAAGAAAGTACTGAATTATTTCTTTTTTTCCCTTGTATTGTGGTATACTGGTTCTGTTAAGGACAGCTATGTAGAAAGTTCTAGCTGCTGATAGAAATATTAGCCCTGAAGTAAGGGGACTTCTTGAGATGCCTTATTGTCTCTTTCTTTTGTGGCTTGTAGAGTGGGCCAGGTCATTCTGCATTGTCACTCTCAGATCTGGCAACTGCAGCCTACTGCATGCTGTGATCCCATGGACACTTAGTTCTGTGGAATAATGACATCTGCCACAGCCAGCAGGCTGCATCTCATTGTTCCTGGGGAAGGAGCAATGATCTCTCCAGCACAAAGATATAAAATCCATGACTTGAAAACAGAAAAAGGAGAGGAAAACAGCCAACAGCAGAAAACTGGCACTGAGCTCACACCACGGAGATGGATACTGGTCCCAGCTGCATTCAGCCTGGTCTTGAGGAATAGTGGTCATTTCAGGTGAGTTGCTTCACAGCAGTATTTAACCTTCATATCCATTAATTGAAGTATGTCAAGCATGACTGAGATTTAAGAGTCCAGTGGTCTCATGTGATCCGTGGTGGTCCATCCACATACCTCGCTGTATAGGCACAGCAGGCTCAGAAATATAAATGTAACCAAGTGCTACAAAGCGATCTGCAGCCAAGGCTCCTCTCACTTGTGCAGAGCTCAGATGATGCCTAAAGAGGTTTTCTAATTTTTTTATGAAAACACACAAAGAGAAAGCTTTAGGTTTTACTGGTTCCCACAAAGATATACACGTGAGGAAGAGTCTGGCTGAGCTACTTGAAAGACAAAAAAGGTGGTCTATGAACAATGCTGGCAAACAGGCTATGATTTTGACTGAGGAAGATATACTAATGACCATACCCCTGAAATGAAACCATGAGTTGCTTCTACTAAGGATAAACATGCTACAGTACTAGGAGTTGCCCTCATACCAGGAGCCTACAGTGGTAGGCACTGTGTGACATTACAAATAGTGCCTGCTCCTCTCCAAATGACTTGAACAGTCAGCATCATTTGTGGGTGTTGGAACAGAATTTCAGAACCACCAGGTTTGATGGTATAGGCCTTACATGATTCTCAGCTGCCCCCAAATGTGAATTGAGAGATGACAAAGCAAGCACAGACAAAATACTGATTCAGCAGTTCAGTCCCCTCCCACTGGCTTCACTGATGGCTATGCACGCCCAGGCATGGATGCAGCCCACATGGCCAGCCAGCTGCTGCTGCACCACCTTTGGAAACTACCAATATTACTAAAGAGCAGGCTCCAGTGAGTCTCTTAGGTGTTTGAGTGCCCATTGATTCCTGTGGGACTGTAGGCACCTGAATATATTTCTCTATTTGACCCAAAATTTCCCTAATCCTTTAACTGCCTTCCCTTTCAGGAAATCAAATGAGTGGAACCAGCTTGTTTGTTCAGGAAGCAGAGAGGTTCCCTAGGAAGAAAGGATGTGCAGACATGTTTTTCAATTCTGGAATATATTCATTACATGATACAGAATCCCAAGCCAAATATTTGCAGGTCAGATAGATTACAGTGTAATGCTAATTAACAATTTCACTCCTGGTCTAGATTAAAACTGTAAATATAACTTGAGCATTGCAACTGCTGCAAGCAATAACTCCTCATAAAACTGAGAGACCAAGCCCATCAGTCTAGATATCAGTAAACCATTTAGAACAACATTTAAACATATTGTCTTGGGTCAGTTTAATTGAAGTACTGTCCTTTCAAATCTTGTGTGGGCTCAGTTACTTTATCAATATAAACATTTTGTGTAAGCTTCCCCTCTCCTTGCTAAAGACAGAAAGATACTTTAATGCTTTCTATAAGAGATGACCTTGGTCATGCACTGGAAGTGTGGATCTCTTACCTGCTGGGTAAGATCTGGCTGGTTTCAACTTTGTTACAGAAATTCCCACCAGAGAGACCAGCTGTAACCCAGGCTGTGCAGCTCTCCTGAGGTCAAGAGCTGCATGATGGAACCCAGCCCATGGCTGACTTTGCGACCAGTAGACCTGGTGAACAGGTATCCTGAAAAGAAGTCTGTCTTTAGGAGAAGCTATAGTACTGGAAAACATAGATACCAGGCTCAACTGGTCTTTTGGAGTCTATCCATTGAATTCTGGAAGATGCCATCCATAATATATTTTACAGTATTTTATTTTGAATGCAAAATAGAGAGTAAAGGTTTCAGATTTGGATTCACAGTTGGGAACACAGATCTAAATCAATGTTATTTCTGTCCCCAGTTTGGCAGTCATACAACAGTTTTGACAACAGGGGAAAAGGTAGCACTAAAGCTGTTTGCTCCCAACTGAACAACCAGACTGGTTTGTATTATATAATAGCGGGGCTGTTCTGAGGACTTGTGGCATTGCTTTTAATTAAATGTTCATGATTGAGACCCAGCTGGAAACTGGTTCCTTGATCAGCTTTTTGTAAGAAAAGAAATTTGGTCTGGCTGTTGTTTGGATGAAAAATATGAGGTTTCATGAGACTGGTAACTGTTCTGGAAGCATAGAATGAAGTTCTACTGGGGGTTAGATTGAAAAGTCATAAATTGTTCACATTTTTGAGAAAATACCTTTTACAAGTAAAACTGGATATATTTAATTACCCAGATAGGCAGGGCCTAGAGTAATTTTAAAGGCACCTTTGCATTTTATCAAATTTCCAAGATTTTGCTCATTTCTTTATCAGCAGCAAGTATCCCTCCCTAAGATGTTGCAAATGTCCTCTCTCCTTACCAAAACCAGCAGTGGTATTGAGGATTTTTCCTGCTGAAATACAGTGTTCATCTGGTCACCTTTTTCAGCTCCTCTAACTCCTTGCTGTCTTCTTCAAACCTTGATCCTGTCCTTCCAGCCCCTTTTCAGCAGGAAAAGCAGAGTGCAGAAGTGACTTGCTGACAGTTCCTTGGTGCTGTGCCAAGATTTGAAATTCAGACTATGGATTCAGGAAAAAGGATGGCCCCACGTGTCTGCAGGAGACCTCTCCTAAGGACCCATGGAGTTGGGAAAACGGGTGCAGGGCTGACATTGTTGGCGGGAGAGCATCAAGTAAGGTGATGGAGGAGGTAGGAGGGAAGGGGCTGGCCAGCTCTGTCCGTTCTGGAAACAAAATGAATGCTTGTTGAACCAATAAATGCACCCCTCTTCAGCATTAACAAAATACTTTCTTCTAGACAAACCCAGTCTCTCTGTCCACCCCCACCAAAGAAACCAAATAACTGAAATAATCTTGCAGAGCATGAAATTTCCTTGGAATAAACTGTTTAATATATATTTCTGCTCTTACTTAGTTCTAAGCCACTTTTCCCAGAGGTGAGTAATTGAAGAGCTACTGGTAGTTTAACAATAATGTTTAATGAACTGAGAAATGATCTGCTTGTAGGAGGAGAGGTAGCTCTCTGCATATTAACCTTGTGAGCTGGTTAGTGAGAAAAGAAAATATGTTATGGCATCGACCTGCAGTCTTCAGCTCCTGAGCTGAAGTCACTCCTACCACAGCCAAGCCAGTCTTCCAGAGAAATATTGCCTGGGTCTGTCAGGCTAATAACAAAAGCATGTTCCTTCTCAGTGGGTTCTCTGTCTGAGCATTAAAGATTACTCTATTTTTGAGCTCTCCTGAGAATGCCTAGCCATGGAAGCCACTGCATACCTGTGATTTTAGCTTCACTGTTGAAAATTGTATGTTTGATCACAGGGAAAGCAAGTGCTTGTGAGGCTACCCTGCCCTTAAAAGCAAAATCCTAGAGGAGACCAGAGGCATTTTACCACAGCATAAACTCAGCAGTGGCTGAAGCTGATGAAGTTACCATTATGGGATTATTTCCAGATAAATGCCACAGTGTCTTGTCACCCCTATAGTACCACAAAGAGAATAATATCAGGCTTAGGCGAGTGTAAAAGTTTACACCCTGAGATAGTACTTGATTTTCTGACTAATGGGGGAGATTGCAGAAGGGATGGGCACAAAGGAGTATTCCCTGATATTAATGCTGCTGTGCCTGTTATGTATAGAGAGAAGTTGATATAATTTTCAGCTCCCCTCCTGAAATGTAGCTCTTGGAAATATGTGAGTGAACAATTGCTTTAGAAAAGCAAAATCTCTACAAAGAAGCTGGCATGACAATGGGGACCCCCAGATGTTTTCTCTCCAGCATTAAATAGAGCTTTTTCTCATACTTTCACTTGGGCTGAAAGGCTGGCAGCTTTATTTCAATGCCTAAAGAATGTGAAAAGCCACCTTCATTGTAGGTTCATTTGTACAAAAGAGAAAGAAGATTAAATCTGGAAGGGGAACTGAATGACCTAGTTCCAGGTCTTTACAATGAACACCCTTGGTCTTTTACCTGCACAATAAGCGGACTTCTCTACAACACACTAAATAAAATAGTTGGTCTGGCAAGAGGGAAGAAATATGATGGTAGAAAAACAGCCATTACAAGTCTGGGCTTCAGCTCCACCAGTAAACCCAACAGTAAATACCCAGTCAACATACCTGCAATGAGTGTCATCAGACAACCTCAGCTTTTGTCCATTTAACTGAAATCCAAATTCTATTTTAGAGTGATGGATGTGGCAAAAGAACACACATTAAAAAACTATTTTAATTCACTTTGGCCTAGATATTTATTTCTATAAATAGTGTTGGCTGTAGTAGTGGTCTGTTGTCACATTTGTTCAGTCTAATATTCACACCAGTGTTTAGTGCTGTTTCCTTTTGCTGTAGTTTAATTTCTGTAGCTTTGTATTCTGTCAGTTATAGCTAAGTAAAATTAGACTGCAATTTACTTACAACACAATTAGCAGTTCTGGTCAATTAGAATGCAGTTAAGTGCTGTGCAAATCCATTATGATAGAAAACAATGCTGAAATAAGAACTTGGAATCTCAAGTGAAAGGCCAGTGCTGTGCCTGTGCAGTCCCCTCCAGGCACTTTGAATTCAGCATAATATAAGATGTAGACAGAAGCCTTCACTGCTTCTTGCCAGGATGGGGGTACTTGAGTCCATTTCTCCCTTTTGCCAAAGACCAGGGATTTGTGGTCCACTGTCTTTGATGGTTGTACCAGGTGGACTTTTCTCCTGTCACTCCAAACCTGGCTGGTGAGAGGAGGCCAGGATCACTCCTTAATGTTGCCCAATGGATTTTGTAACCCACAAGCCATCAAGGAATAGGTACCACACAGCCATGGCAATGGCCTTCAACCTTCTCCTGCAGGACCTTTGGGATGAGGCCTCCCTGAGGGGCTGGGATAGTGCAGCAGAGTTAGTTTGCTACTACCAGCTGGACCCCCAAACAATCCCTCACATCCACTCAGCCTAGAGCTGAGCCTCTCCCAGCCCCTCTCCTGGATGCTCCTAGGTGCCACAGCAAGTGTCAGCTGCTGGATCCAGAAAGTTTTGGAACTGACTGCCAGCCCCAGTGCCTGAGCAAACACAGTTGGCACTTCTGCCCTCCTGCCTCTGCAGCACTGGACAGCAGTCACAGGGGACATTGGCACTTGTGGGACCCTCGAGCTGCAGGGTGATCCTGAGCTGAACTGAGCTGAGCTGAGCTGAGCTGAGCTGAGCTGGGAAGGACTTAAACTGGGAAGTTCCTGCAATGGGGCAGGCAACCAGTAATGAACCAGGAGTCCGGCTGTGGATCAGCAGGTTCAGGAGAATCCATGCTCTAATGGAATTAGTCTAATACACTGTAACAGCAGGAGGTTATGCAGTCTGGGCAGACATTAGATGGCACTAAAAACTGCACTTCAAAGGAGCTTGTTAAAGCAGAAATAGGATTAAGAACTGCCACTGCTTGCAGGTCACCAGGAAGCACCCTGTACCACTGAAAATTTTAAGTACAGCCTGAAAACCAATTATCTAAGACACCTTCACAGACTATTTGTTGAAACAAGTTCTTTTTCATTAGGCCTTTAGTAAAACCATCTGGAAGGACTGTGAAAGTATTTTCAAGTGGTCACTGACCACTGGTGGTAAATTGCTGCAGACGCAAGGAGTAGCTTGTGAATATGTTCAGACTTTACATGGACTCCTGGTGCAGGCATCTCTGGAACTGTAGGGGTTTTGAAATGTCCCTGTGGCAATGAATAAAGAGATGCTCATTGAATTGCTCTCAGAGCTGTAAATCATGATGGTAGCTGGTCCAGAGACATTAGTGTGGGTCCTGCTTATTGAAGCTTAACTGTGAGTTTTAAAATAGAGACACTCCACCAAGAGGAGGGTATATGCATTGCATGTTTTGCCTTGAAAAGGGAGAAGGGCTTTTGAGCAGATAACACAAATCTTTTAATATCCACTTTTCCATATAAGCCACTTTTTCACTTAGCCATGTCAGAGCTAACAAAACCAAATGCTGTCAACTCACAGCTTCATTGCAATGCTGGCAAGCCTTGTGGTAGCTCTTAGGGTTTGGTTTGGTTGGTCTATTTTAAAGTCAAAACTACTTGTAATCAAGTATAGGAGCTTTTGATTCTTTTGTTCACCTGGTTTTGCTTTTAAATAGATGGTTTACTCCTGCTTGAATGAATGAATTCTGGAATGAATGTGAATTCCTTGCCCAAGAACTTGGCAGAGTCTGTTTGAAAGGTAGAGCTGGACAAGATTTTGCTCAGCCCAGCCAATGTAATCTACTCTCTGAGGTGCCTGATGAGGATCTCAGGGGAGGCTAATTCAAGGGCTGTTGTTGGGGCTGGAATGTTTAAAGGCACATCATATGGCTGAACCCTTTTCACTCTCACCAGCACCCCCTGGCAGAAGGGTTACACTACTCTTTGTGTACCAAGGGGTTGCATACTGGTTTTGTGCATTCATTCGTCTCTGGCAGTTTGCTTTCTGTAATTCTTCAGCATGAATTTCAACCTGTCTGCCCATGTTTAGGAGAGCATTTGCTGATAAACAGCACAGGCAGAAGAGGCAGTGGAACACTGAGGTGCTGCTATTTTCTAGCAAAATAAGCCCTGGAAATTTGTTGCCAGTGCGTTCATGATCTCTTCAGGGCTGAGAAAAGCCTTTAGCTGTCTGCCCCTTAGTGAATTAGATGGAAATGAGAGAACTCTTAATCTCTGCAAACCAAACCTTGAAGTCTTTCCAAACACTCTGAGCCTGGCTTTTCACAGGAGGCTGCTCAGACAATGCAGTCAGGGAAACTCACTTTTATTTCATCTGAGGAGTCCTGTAGTGGGTAGCCAGAAAAAACACATGTGAACCAGATGTGACACAGTTGGTGCAATCTCCCATGGGAAACACAGGTGGGTGACACAAAAGAGGAACCTGCAGGCTCCACTGCCCTGTGCTGTGTGGCCCTGGAGGCCTCTGTGAAAATTGTCTGCTTGAACCTTATTTCAGTGAGGATCATGGTGAGGTTTGTGTGAGTCTGCATATTAATGAGGCACACAGTCACTGTCAGTAATCACTCAACATTATACATACAGATATAAAGTGTTTGCTCTTACATTGGAGAGCTCTAAAATGAACATCTGTCTTCTAATTTTCTTCAGCCAAGCAGACTTTTAGCTCACATGAAATCTCAGAGGAGAAATCCTTAAATTTAATGTACTGTTTTCTGTCACTGAGCTGATGGTCAATTTAAGATGTTTGTGATGTTATATTTTTCCCTCAAGTAGGCATTTAAAGCATCTTTAAGTAGAAATTAGTTTTCTGTCTTAACAGTTTCAAGCAGCAGCTTCAACTACAAATTTTTCTCACCCAGCCCTGTCCCTGACAGCAGAAAGCTGCATCACTATCCTTATGTACTGCAGCAGGCCAGCTGGATAAATGACTGCATCTATGGGAATGAAGTAACCATTACATTTTAGTGTTACCAAAAGATCTAAGAACAGCAGAAAGGAAAAATAGTGATGATTTTGTTATCACAGCTGTCCTGGCATTGTTTTGCACAATTAGTATTACTTTTAGCAATACTTTGGGTGTCCCTTTCCTACTAATGGGACCCTTCTGATAACAGCTGCACACTGGGGGCAACGTAAGCAGAGAGTAAGAGCTAGTTCCTGGTTTGAAAGTAGGAAAATAGGGGTTCAGAGAAAGGCACACAACTTACAGGCAGAAGGTTGTGAAATGAGCCACAAATAACTGCTTAGGATGAAGGGCTCAGACTGAGGTCTCTTTGGCTTGCACCAGTGTTTTCCTTTTAAGTCCATATTATCATGGCAGGCATTTAAAAATAAATGCACACAACAGAAAGACTTCCCTCTGCGAGTTGTGTTGAGACAAATATGTCTTCCCTTGTTCTGATGTGCACAGTAACTACTCGGTACATTTTGATATAGAGAGTTGGAAGTGGCTCTTTCCCAGGAGTTAGAACATTAATTTAGGTGGCCACATTGATTCATTACCAGCTTCCAGTAAGATAATGTATGAAGTGAACATGAAAATCAATAAGACAAGCAAAATGAAATAGTTTGAGATAAGCAGGAGGAGACAGAAGAAATCAATGCCATTCAGTTACTATGATGGGGAAACAGAGTCCAATAGGAGATCATATTAAATTCCTAAGTCAAATATTTCAAATACTGGTCTGTAACATCACCTGTGACAATAATTGTAACAGGGATTGGCATCAGTATAGTTACATGATTGCAGTGAAATTCTCCAGACAATCAGTGAGCTTTTCCTCCTACAAACATCACAGTAAGTTTATGGCTGTGCCAGGTTGTGGTTTCCAGGAATAACCTTTATATTTTTAGCATAGGGAGATATATTGATAGAAGATCAAATATTAACCTGCGTTTCATGACCTGGAAAAAATACACCACATTAGGAATAAAGACATTGACTCCTACCTGATTGCTGGTTGTGAGTGTGCACAGATACATAAATAAATAAACAGATAATACAGCAAAGTCCTCTGATCAAAAGTGATTATTAATTTCATCCAGGCCACTTGCTCAGACTTTTTGGAAAGACTGTTTATTGTCAATAGGGAAAGAGATTGAATGTTTTCTTTCTCCACTTTTTTTTTGCATAGTTTCTTATTTTTATAAGTAGGCAGCTTGGCACTGTGGGAGTGAAGACTTTTATTTATTTTCCCACCTAGGACCACGTCATACAGTACATTATCAACATCTGATTTTGAATGCATAATGCAGATTTTAATTTCCACAGTATTTCTCCACTGACCATGGGGTCTCTCTCTCTCTCTTGTTCAACATTTTTGGGCCACACCACTGAATAGCGGGGATTAGATTTTATTAGATTCTGTCTGCATTTTGAAACCTCTCTTTAAACACTCTTTGGACAAATGAGACATAGTCAAGCATGGCTGAGCTTAGCTCAAGAAGTATAATGTGAAGGCAAAGGTGTTGTATTACCATTTAAAACAGTATTTTTCAGGAGGTGACATGGGCAGCAAAGGTCTGTTCCACAGCCCAGTGAAACAGGCTGGCTGCTAAAGCCAGAGTGACCCCTGCACAAGCTGCCCAGGATGCCTGCAGCTGTAGGGCTGAGGTGACTGACTAACACTGTCAAGAGGATGGAGACATTTGCCTTTTTGCAGGCATTTGCTAGGAAAGGGATTTTCTGGGAATATAATAATTTTCTGCATAGGTCTGCCACTAATTCTGGGGCTTTTTTTTTTGTTGTCTTTTTACAGTTTCTCAAATAAGAAGTCAGCCTCCATTTCTTCTGACTTTTTACTCATCATCATCATCATCATCATCATCATCATCATTATCATCATCATCATCAGTCCTTTGAAATCTGTCAGCCACTAAAGCCTTGGGTTTAACAGCTGAAGCTAAAAAAATGTCCTAAAACCCTAGGGGTTGTCTTACTAGGGCCTTGCAGCAGCAGGAAAACTAAACTCATAATGTGTATTATTTTCTTCTCCTGAAGTTTGCAGCCAGACAATTTACACCTGATTTATTTCTAATACCACATGCTGTTAGTGTTTTTCCCTTTCCACTGGAATATAGCTGACATTTTCCCCTGGAAATGGATTAACATATATTTTTCTACACTGAGCAATATTTTACTACCCTGATGTAACACTGCTATAATAGCACCCCTCTGTGTTTTCTTTGTTTCAATCATCAGAGAAACAAGTACTTGTTTATGCTGAGGTTCCCATCTGGATATGTATCTGAATTCTCTTTGAAGTTTGCCTTTTTAAACTTAGGAGAATCCTGCCTAGGGTGGTGACTCTGGAATAAAGGCTGAGGTTGCCTTTTCTTGAGTTTGTAATGTGAAGTATTGGAAGATACAATCACTTGTCTTTGTGTATCATTTCTTGTGTTGCTCTTATTCTTCATTTATTAACTATTTGCATGCTTACAACTCATTTAATTTCTAAAGAAAACATCCTGATAACATGGACTTGCTTCTTTTCTGGGGCAGGTTTGCTAAGATTCCCTGCATTCCCAGCTTATGTCTTGGGGAACTCTAAATATAAGAATTAGTCTGGTGATGTGACCCAGCTCAGAATGCCAAATTGGAACTATTATCCTTAAATGTACAGCAATCTGGGATGATGCTTCCAAATGTAATATCTTGCTTTTCAGACAAATACACAAAAGTATGTCCCAGCTAGATTTTGTTTTTCCATGAGGAGATCAAAACTTTTTACAAAATTCACCTTAAGAAAACTTTGCACTACATAATAACCTTTGTGAGTAATTGGATTGTACTTTAAACAACTTTTTCAATTAAATTTTTCCAGGAGACCAGTTCTCATTTATAAGACACCAGTGAAGGTATTTGTGAGGAATTCAGTACCGTTACAGGTTTGGCGCCTTATTCATTTGTGTTACAATGGTTTTTCTTTGCATCTAATTTTATCTAAAGTATTTCCAAACATTGCCATCAAATTGTCTTCCTGTAGTCATAGAGAGAGTAAAAATGCCTTTTTAAAATGCAGATACAAAAAAAAAAAAAGTCTAAGCAAGAGTAAAGCATCAGCTATTCCAAATAGCTCTTTTAAATAGATTGTCCTTCTTCCATGGCCCAAATAATGCCATTCCTCAGATTTTCACTGCTGTAAACACAGCTGCATTCCAATATTACTGCATTCATTTCAGCTGCATTACTCTGATCTGATGCAACCCAATGACAGGACAGCACTTGCACTGTGAGACAGGGGCAAAAATGGGAGCATTTCCATCAGCAAATGCACTAATTTAGCAGCAGACGTGAAATGTGGCATTTACAGGAAATTTAAGCAGACCTCTTCTTTAGAGAAAGTGTATCTTTGTATGTGTGTCTTATCTCTGGTGACATTTGTGATTCTACCTATTCTAGACTTGGTATGAGAAGATCGCATGAAAGCCAGTTAATCTTGTCTTTCTTTCTCTTTCTTGAGGAGTGTGTGGTCTTGGTGTATTTTAGGCAATTGTCTGAAAGTGACACAACTGAAAAATCTGTCTCTCTGTTCTATGCACCAGAAGCCACCTATCTGTGATTTGCTATTTGCAGTCTCCCATCTCATGCTGGCAATTTTGAGGAAGGGAGCCAAGTCAGAAACCAGCCCTTATTTCTATCACAGCAAAAGGAACACATCACTCCCATGCTTCTCCTCCTTCACCTCTGCATCATGCACTGGAAATTAAGAGGATGGCAGGAGTGAGTCAGTGTTCCCAACTCTGCAAAAGTCAGTCTTTCCAGAATATCTTTTGAGTGTATCTCTCCTGTTAGTTACTGTCAGGAAATAATGCACTGGCCTTAAAATAAATCATCTTTCAACCTATCCCCACGCACACATATGGTCTGCAGTCTCCTACATCTTACAAGGGTTTACAATACTGCAAGGAGAGCTGTGACAGAGCAGAGACAAAACCCTCAAGGCTTTTACTCCAATCAGCAGGGCAGATACAGATAGAAATGGAAGCAGGAGCATCCAAAGTTTAAGGTGCCCACGAAGGTCAGAAAAGTCTTTGTTAGTGGCTTTCTTGTTTGCCAGAAAGGACCTTGTAAGAATATGACTCTGCAGTGAGTTTCTTGAGTATTTTGACAGAATGGTTTCCTCTCTTGATTAAGAAGGAGCCTTAATCCAGAATCACACATAGATTTTTACAAGATAGAACAGGAGCTCCTGTAAGTCTGACAGAGACCATGACTGAAAGTTTATTTGCTTTCATTCTCTTTCCAGAGATGTAGTAGTGTTTTCACTTTTCAGAAGTATACATTTAATTTAATTTCAAACAGCACAAAGAAGTAATTTCTTTAAGGCTTCTTCTCTGCAGAGCAGAATAGGCATCACTAATCAAAGTTAGAGCTGCGAATCAGGATCTTTTTGTTCCTCTGACTTAGGTACAATATATTTTAAGCTTTCAGCTCCTATGGCCTGTACCTCTTTTTCTGTACTTGCAGGCTTTCCCATGGTGTGAACACCTTGTGTTTAGGGTGGGCAGCATTTCATGGCTACCCATCAGTGCCATGGTAGGAGACAAGTGTGCCCTCAAAAAAAATACTAGTTTTAGGCTAAAGGAGATTTCCAGCTGCAGTAAAAATGGGCCTCACTTTGTTACCTGTGATGGAGCCAGACTCTTTTACACCAGTAAAGAAATTAGGAACCAAGGACAAAACAGCCTTAGGAAAAGACACGTGGCAGGTAACCACTCCCGTTTCACCAGTAACAGAAGAGGTTTGGAGCTCTGTTTATGTGGGAGCACTCTGCTCTAACCAGTTTAACTGGAAATCAGAAAACTCCATATTCTGTTATGTCAGATCTATGCAATGTTTGCTACTCCTTGGGGAGGATCTTCATCACAATGAAGTCCTACTGCCTTTTCAGACACCTCTGTGTTTTCTGGGATGTCCTAGACAACCACAAAGCTCCAGCACTTAAGCATCCATAAGCTTCTCATAATTTCATTAAACATTCATTACATCTTCATTGTGCATTTTCTACAATTCTTTGTCCTACTCTGTGCTTCATTTTATAGAAATAAGGCTTTATAAATACTCTATTTTGGCGGCCTTTTGTTGCCTTTTTTTTTCTTCCAGAAGAGGGAAGGAAGGCGAGAAAATAAATGCAGAGATTCATAGGAGCCATTTAGCAGGGATGCATGGCATAACCTTATCAGCAAAAATGGTGAGAAGTAAGAACGAAGATAGGGAAGGTGTTTTTCAGATGTATTTTGGATGTGGTGTTAACTGTGGTGCAAAAACTGTTGTCCTGTGGTGAAAGCAAGAGGATGTTTGTCCTTCAGCAGCTGAGCCCCCCAGCTTGTTCATCCCACTCGCCATCCTGCACTGAGGAGGCAAAAGCCTGGCAACAAGGACCCCAGCCCTGTGGTTTGCCCTACTGCTCACCAGGTGTGCCTGCCCAGGTTGCTTCAGTGGGAAATTAAAGCAGCTCCCTCCTGTGGGACGTGATCCTGTGTCCCCTCAGGCTCCCTTTCACATGGTGCTCAGCAGTTCCGCCGACGGTGCAGATTTTTGGGGCCACACCACCAGCACTGACAAGTGGAGCACAAAGTAAACCACAGATAAGTTAGACAACTTTTGGCACCTGATTCTTATCCCTACAATGATTCCTGTTTGGAAAATAAAGTGTTGCACATAGCTTGAATATGCAGTGTTAAGACACCTCTGATGAGGTACAGTTTAGTTGCTCCTACAGCAGAGCGAAGTGCAGGCTACTTTGCTCTTTCCAGGAAACATCAGCCAGCAAGGAGGTGGAGCAGGCTGGAATTGCCTTTACCCAGCCCAAGGGTACCCCCTGTGCATCAGGTCCACTTAGGCAGCCTGTGGTGCCTCTTCTGGCCTTTTGCGATGGTGACAATCCAAAAACTGCATGCAGGCAAGTAAGTAAAAACAACAACCCCTCCTAAGAAGCTCTAGAAAAAAAATGCTGTCCTGAAAAGAAATAAAAGTATGTTATATAAAAAAAGGCATTGTTCTGGATTCTTCCTTCTCTTTGTGAAATTGTCTCTTATTTTCCAAAGAGGAAATACAGTCCTTAAATTAGATCTCACAGGGATGCTGGCTCCAGAATTGTGAAAATTAATACACAAGCAATTAAATTTGAAAACAAAAAAATCCCAGCGATGAATCAGGAAAGAAGTCACTGACATTAAAACCAGAGTTATGCAAATTAAGTCATAAACTCTCAGCCAAATTTAGGAAATTTTTTGATCTTTAATTCACTTCATTCTGCCATCAGAATCCTTCTTGCCTATTTGCCCCCAGGATAGAAGTCCATCATTAAATAATGGATGCATAAAACCCACTTTTTATTTCTTCCTTTAAATAAAACTCTTTATAGGAAATACTGGAGAGGAGCAAAAATTAAGGATGAAAAGAAACTACAGTGATGGTAAGTGACAAACAAAGCCAGGGCTTGAAGAATTAATTTCATTCTCTGAATTACACTGATCTTATTTGCAAGGTCATTATATGCATCTTTGTTTTAGAATTCTGGAGAGTCCTACACACAGAGGAAGGAGTAAAATACAGTCCTCATTTGATGTGAAGTACACTGAGTTTTGATTTACTTGTTTTTTATAAGCAACTGGGCTCTTGCAGTACTACCCTGCAGAATCAGTAAAGCTATCACTGTGCCATCACCAAACAAACCCTCTGAAGCCTCACCATCCATGGGAAAATGGAGCTGTGAGGTCTTCAGCTAACTCAGAAAATGTTATATGAAATCAAGGGAGAACTGCAACTTTTCAGGGTGGCTGGTGGGCTATGGAATTTGTACTTTGGCTTTAACAATGTTGTGTACTTTTATTAATCTACCCAACACACTTCAAGTGATCAGTATGCATGTTAGAGCCTGGACTGTGCTGCTCAGTACTGGGATCCTGCTCTGAGCAGGCCTCCATGGCTCCCAGGCAAGGTGTTCCCTTCTCCCTGGGGAATGCACTTAGTGTCAGACTGATTGGTATTTTAAGAAATCATGACCCATAGAGATGTTCACAATTATCTAGAAAATACATCCACAGCTGTTAGTGTAGCTCACTAGTTAGAAACGTGGAAAGGCAAAGTCAAATAGGTGTAGATTCGAAAGAACCACAAAAAACTTCTTCAGTAATCTTGGCTCAGTTTGTCATGGATATGAGTTGTGACACAACCAGATCTTCAGCACGATGTGTAATGGGCTCAGCACCTTTTGTTTTTGCAGCCAGTTCATTTCCAAGAAGGTGTAATGGAGCAAGGGAACTGCTGCCTCTTCGGCAATAGTGGACTGTTCATTTTAACTCCAGGAAGACCTCTATACATTTCAGCAGCTCAGCTGTAATTAAAAGCTGTAATTGATAGAGAATTAAAGGCTATATCATTAAAAATTACTTGACCTTACCACTATAGATTATTATATTACTGAAGATAAGAAGGCACTTTCCAATAAGACTCTTTTACTCTTCCGGATTACTCTTGACAGCCCCTGCAATGAAAATGTCAAGATAGCTCTGTCGAATGCCCTTGAATTAACAAGGCACATTATCATGTTTGCAAATTGTTGCCAAATTACACTCATCAAAGGGGTATTTTACTCTGCTGATTGTTCCCCTCACAGTAATACAGAACGAAGACTGTAGAGATGGATGTCCTTGTGCAGTGGCATTTTTGTCATGTTGTCAAATCCCATTAATCTTCCTTTGTTTCATCTGTGCTTCTAAAACACCTGCAGTGTTACTTGCATTTCTGTACTATTATGTATTATACTTGTCTAACACATATTATCTAAGCAAGCTACAAACCTTGAAAGTGGCATTAGAATTACAGGCCCTTTGTAGGGGGCATGAAGGCTCCGTTGTCATTCATTATACAAAGAGACTAATTAAAGAACTGCTGAAACAAATGGTTTAAGAGCCTCTTCAAAGTAATACAATGTAGGGAATCCTGAATTAGCAATAGACTGATTCTGGTAGACCAGAACAACTTGTGTGGAGTTTTGAGTTTGGTCTTTTTAACATTTCTAGGCACTGCATAAATAACAAGCACTGCCAATGAATAACATTTTAACAGTCTGTCTTATGAGACAGAAAGATGCATAACAAATTTTATATCTATTTTTTTGAGATTCCTATGTAAATTGCATAGAAATTTCACAAAAATATGTGCAAATAGTAGTTACACATATTACTTAAAGCCCTACTTTGGCATTTGAGATTTGTATGAACATCTCAGTTTTCATATCAAAAATATTTATGGCCCCTGAGATCAGGAAAAGAACATTCTCTTCCTCTTGTGTTTTTACTTCCCCTTTTTTATTTTTCCTACAAAAAATAAAAATGGGAAAGTAGAATACAAATAAAATAATAAAATTTCATTCTTTTCCCTTTCATATTTCATAATCTGTAAATTGATATCACATTTTTTAAAGTATTTGTAAATACAAAACTCAGTAATGCAAAACTGTTCTACACACTAGAGATGTTGTTGTTTACAATGTGTAATTTCTTCAGCTTTTAGCAAGGAACAAACTCAAAATAAGCATTATAATGCTGATAACTGTAACAGGAAGAAGCACATTTTTTCTTTTTTTTTTATCTAGAGCAAAGTGGAAGGGTGCTGGTGCTCAGATACAGAGTGGAACAGAAAATACACTATTTGAAGTGCCCTGCTTGGAAACTTCCTTTAAGAAACTAAAACTTCACTTTTCCTACGTAATCTGACCTTTGAAAGAAGGTGAAACTTTCTTCAGAGATGACGATGACATCAGTAGGGGATAGGAGGGTTGATCTCCCTTTTGTCATCTTCCTGTCCTGTGTGCAAGGTAGCTTTAGAGGCTCCTCTTAAAGAAACTCAAGTTTTAAATTGCCTTCCTGTGCCGAATTTTAGATTCAAGAAAGCAGATGCATCATTTCTCAAGTAAGGGACTCTATGTGCAGCCCCAATGATGCAACAAATGTGTGGAGAACCTGGGGAAACAGTACAAAGATGTACATGCGCCACGAGTTCATAAAAATAATTTCTTCACTCATTCCAATTTACCTTCTGTCTTGGGTGACACCTTCTTATTCTGAAAGTTCTGGGCCTGGAGAAATACCATCATTTCTACAGTACTGCAAGATATGCCTATTTTCTCACTGAAATTTATGTTCCAGATTTGCTATACATTGCCCAAGAAAAAATGTAAATGGTGATTATCAGAGCCAGCATGTAACCGGGAAGCAATTTTATTCAGGCAAAAATCAAGGACAGGGGTTGTACTGTCTTACCCCATCTGGTGTGCATCTGCATCAAGGAGATGCTTGACTATCTGGGTTTCACAGCTCTTTACAGTCCATGGTGGCAGGAACCCACAGCCAGTTCTGATTCACAGAACAGAGCCAAAACAGTAATAAGAAGCTGCACTGGCCTTTTTTTTTCCTCTAGGAGCTCAGCATTTCAAGTGACATGGTTCAGCTAGGTTAGTGGGGAACCTGGGATCAGCCCCTTCCACAGGGCACATTGTGTTCCAATGTATTCAGATAGCTACAGGTGCCTTCTCTTCCCCCAGGTCACAAATCTGCAGAGATTCAGCACAGAGAAAATTGAAAGGTGCAAGTGGCACTCTCTGCTGGCACTGTCAGAAATGTTGGGGCTTTTTATTAACCTTATATCAATCCTGATGAATGCAAACCTTGAAACAGAAATACAAAAATCACCATTTCAGCTTGATGTGTGGGGTCTCTGATAAGTAGTCTTTTGTGAAAGCCTGCCATTCACTTCCTCAATAACTGCTATTTTACAGCATTTTCAAGAGCTGGCTTTTATGAGCCATTTTTTATCATTACCCACTTACATTTTTCCTGTACTTGAAGCACCAAAGAAGCCACTCATTCTGTAGTCCCTGCATCCACTCTGCCAGCATCCCAGCAGCACACAGCATGCATATGTATATGAACCAAGTGGAAAATTCCACTGAATGGGAGCTTTCAGAATACTCTTCCAGGCTTATACCAGTTTCTGTATGACAGGGGAGTGGAGGTATTCACTTTCAGTGCAGCGGTTTGCCAAGAGCATTCATTGCTCACCTATTCCTGTCTTCCTACCATACTCTGTGGGAAAGCCCCACGAGAAGATAGGCAGGACTCCTATTTGATGCATGCCCACACATAGGAATTAAGAGCTGGTTTGCTCCCTGACACCTGCTGTCCAAGGTCTGATTTATCTTCCTCTCTCAGTTACAACTCTAAGAGATGAGTCCCCACCCTCCTTAGCCTACTTATCTTTTCCTTCCTGCCAGTAACAATTCATAGGATCGATATCACCCTAACTCCCAGGAGTCACTGCAAGCCACCACACACTGACAGACAAAAATGAGCTGTTTGGGTGGAAAGGGAGCAGCTCAGACTCAGCAAATGACCCAGGAAAGGATGCACTGTGGCAGCCATGGAGATACAGAGCAGGTATCAGCTGGGAGGGATTGGCACCAGGTGCTACTGGCCCAGCCACAGGGAGGTGAGAACACTCAGGGATGCAGGTGAGTGCTTGCTGTCCCCACAGAGCTGACACTAGGTTTGACTTTAAGGACTCGAGGAAGTGCCACATCTGAGGAGAAAGAAGGCATCAGGTGAATCTTGTTAGAGGAGCAATAGGGTTGCTGAGAGGTCTACATGCAAACATCTAGAACACCGACATTATGTTACTCTGCAGAAGGGTGACAGGATCCTTCTGAGCACATGCACAGCAATGTGAGCTTGAATGTTCTGTTTGTCAATGATCACTCCACTTCTGTCCTATGTAAACAGCTGCTTTCATACTGGGCCCAGGCTGAAGAATAAGAGGAAGGGATTACAAGTGCATAAAATACACCACACAGTAAGCATAGCAGTGCCTGTTAAAAGCTTCTTCATTGACCTTCTTGCAGTACAGAGCCAAGCAAAGTATGTGCCTCTAAAACCAATTAACAGTAGCAGGAGCTACCAACAGCATAAAAATAAGCTGCTAAAAATCCTCCTGTTAAAGAGACACAAGCTGGGTGCAGCTCTGTGCTGTGATTACACACAAGTACACAAGATAATGCCTGACTTAGCTGATGGGCAGCTTCAACTGAACACAATCCCTACAGGAAATAGCTACACTCAGCCAATGCCATCTCGTGCCCCAGTCAATGCAGATGGTAGCAGTAAGGCAAGCAAGTGTGCCATGGCAAGCACAGAGCCTGCAGATTAATAGCTACACATAATAACAGCTATAAATTTAATCTAGCACATGGCAATCCAATCTGTCATTATCTTGAGCCCCACGCTTGACACCAAGAAGGGCTGTTGTGGTTTAATCCCAGCTGGCAGCTAAATACCACACCCCTGCTGGGATGGAGGTGGGAATCAGAAGAACAAAAGGGAGAAAACTTTTGGGTTGAATTAACGTCCGTTTAACAATTAAAGTAATAGCTGCACACATCAGCAAAATAGAACAAGAAATTCACTCACCTCTCCCCATGGGGAATAAGGAAATATTTGCATAATACAAGCAAAGGTGTTCTGCCACTTCCAAGAAAGCAGGGTTCCATCACAAGTAAGGATTACTTGGGAAGACAAAAGTCATCACTCCAAATGTGACCCTTTCTTTCTTCTCCTCCTGCTTTATATGCTTAGCATGATGCCATGTGGCATCAAAAAGCCTCCCAATATTTCATAAGCATGGGAAAGAAGTGTGATGCTACAGTACTGGCAGCAGAGAAGGATCTAGAAGAACATGATTAAATGGATGTAGCAAAAAAAAAACCAAACAAACAAAAAACCCAAACACCAGTGAATCTGTAGCAAATGAGAATCAGGGAAGTGATGAAGCTGCCACTGTTAGTTATGAAAATCATAATAATTTCTGGGTATTATTATTATTTGCACTACAAGGCTGTACTTCATGAACAGCAGTTGAGTGTTTCCCTGATTGCATGAAGACTGCGTGATCTCTGATACAGATCTGTGCACCAAATTCATGCCATTCCTATGTCTCATGTTATCAGCCTGTAGTTCAGCCTAGGTTTGGTGAAAATCACATTTTTAATGTAACAATGGAAGAAAAGGTACTTGTCTTGCAGTCTGGCCTTCTCACTGAGCTCTTACATAACCACAAGTGAAAGCAATCCTCTCTGCCAATTTTCTGATATGTTCTCACTATATATTCCTGGCTCAAAATAATTACTATGTGACCCTATCATCACCCCTAATACCTGCAGTATTTCTGGCTAGGTTTGACACTCAGCTGAAGAGCATCCCTTTTCCTCCATCCATTTTCAACAATGCGAAAATGGAATCTGGATTAATCAAACCCTGCTGCTCACCACCTGCAGCACTTGCAATTTCCAGCTTTCAAGGCTACAGTGGCAACAGGAAAGGCTCATCAGGGCATGGTAACAATACAATTGCTTCGAAGCAAGGGTACAAATACTGGCCACATCATCACAGGAACAGGGAGGCTGCTTCTTCTAAAATGAACTCAAGGCTAAATACCATCCCCTTGTAATTACTTACGGAATTATTAACTGGGAACAGATGTGGGACAGATCAAGGCTAAATGCTCAGAAATGTAGCGGGGTCCAGTTTACAGGAAGGCACACGTAGAGCACTTATTACCAGTGCCACCTGCTACTCAGAGGACCTGACCATTGACAGAGCTAAAGGGCTAAGCTAAGAGTAAAGCCAGCCCAACAACTCTAAATCTTCTCCTTTTCCTTAATGTTTTGGATCCATGTCGGCTGTAGTTATAATGGAGCCTTCTCACTTTTCTCTAATCCACTGGAAGGGAAGATAGGTGCATAAAAAGTATTAGGAGATCTTCCTCGAGTCATCAATTTCCAACTGATGAAGCAAGTCCTGAGCTTCACTTGAACAGATGAGCTCATTGTCTGTAATCATTACAGCAACTGGGGAAGAAGTAAGCCTATTCTATACAAGCTTCTAGGTGAACAAAAATGTTCTTGACAAAAATCACGTGAAACTTAAACTCTTGAAGTTTCCAAAGAACTTAAAATTCAAAGAAAGTTACGGAACAGAGAAACAGACAAAAAAATCAGTTTTGCAAATTTCACTTTATAGACACTTTTTGAAGTACCCTACTTTTCAAGATGAAATCTTTTTGCTTTGGAAAACAGCAGTTTTTACATTTTAGCAATGATGTAGTGAAACCTACAAGGGTGTTGAATCTCATTGAGTTTTAAAGCTTTAATAGGAAATTTATTTCAGTTGATGTCTCCTTATAGCAGGTTTTGGTTTACTACAGATTTTCCCTTCCAAATAAAATATCATAAAAACTCTTCTCATCTCTACATAAAATATCAAAACAGAATTCATCACAAGTGCCTAGTTTTAGGAAGAAGCTACATTAAACTGAGTTTTGTATAACCCTTCTAAAACACCTACATTTGTTTAGATACACCTGAAAATTTGATTTCAGGTAAGTGACGGGAATACTGAACTCCAGAGCAGCAGACTGGTGGTGCCTGCTGCTACACCCTGTAAAAATTTTGACTGTTTCTGGTTTCTGAGTGACAGGTTATTCAGTATTGAGAAGGATTCTAACAAGCTTCCCAACTGATGGCACATCTGGAGAATGAGCTTTGTTTCTGCTCTGACTAATCTGAAGGGAAACTTCCCTTCAGCTCCAAATGCTGTGCCTCTGTTCTTCTCAGCCAGTTACCTAATGAGGATGAGCTCTCTCAACTATATATTTTTTAATCAGGTAGTCAGTATTGGCAAATATTTCCTTATTTCCCCCAAATCTTGAACACTGGAGAAATCAATTGTTGCCTCTTAGGAAAAAGCTTCATCTTTCTCACTTCTCTCTCCCCCTTTCTTGCCCTTTCTCTTTTTATACAGTGTAATATAAGCTTTCTCTCATTGCATCCACACACAAAAGAGATGAGAATATACTGCACAGCTCTAAGCTAATTTACAGTACTTAAAATTCTAGAACTGCTAGATGATAAAGCCCCTCCTTAAATTTAACAACAAACACATCTTTAAGACTTAAAAATGAAATTACATTTGGCATTGAATGAATACCTTTCTTCTGACAGTCTACTAACAGCAAACAGCGGGAGATCACAAGAGTTTATCTCAGTTAATGCAAAAAGTAAGAAAAAGCCTGAGCTGACGTTTTCCTCAGCACATGCACACAGACACACGCCTGTGCTTACGCACAGACATCGGGACTCGCTTTTCGCAGCAGAAGGACCTCACTCACATGAGACGTGTGCAGGAAAGCTCTGCAGACTTACAGTTCCAGGGCAAACGTATTTCTGCATGGATGTTCCTTGCAGCGTTTTCAGACTTTGTTACTCTCTGCCGAGTACAGAAAGAATATTACACATTTGATATCTGTGATGCGTGGTGTCACCTGTTACAGCAGGCGCATTTCAGGCTGCGATTACAGACACAACCGTCTGCTCTAGGGCTTAACGTTCACATCCACAGCATTAAAAAATGTATCAAAGTCCTGTGTGTGTAATCTGTCATAAATAATTCGTGCCCTGCAGGTTATTTAACTCAGAACTGCTCTCTGCAATTAGTGGTCAAAGATGAAAAAGGAGAAAGTGATCTATTTAAGAGTGCAGCATTTGAAGTACATATACTCTCCTGAGTAATTGATTCCCATAACACTTTTTATTCAGTAGCCATGAGGTCATACACAGAAAATGATATATGCATACCTACACATGTATTAATCACTGTTGTCCTACATCAAGCAACTTACAGGAAATGAAGTCTTGCTAAATATTTATATGATTGTGGAAAGACTCATATTTTAAAAATTAATAAGTAAACAATTTTCACAGCAACAGCATGACTAAGCTTTACATGCAGCTATTGTTGCTGTGGGATTCAATACAATATTCAATACTTGCCATTTCCTTCACAGTGTGCTTTAACTGAAGGAAATATCTCATTTGGATATAAGAGAACCATTACTTCCTGGGTGCCTGGACCTGAGCAAGGCATCATCAACTAAGATTCAAGAAAAGACCCTTTTTAATATTTTTTTAAGGCTCCAAGACCAACAAAATAGTTCTACCTGAGAATTTAAGGAGCAATTTTGCATGGGATAGCTTTAATTTGTTTTTAAATATCCTAGCTATTCCAAAGACTATTTTTTCAGGAATTGTTTAGAACATATTTTCCAGCAAGGTCTGATAGGGTTTAGACAGTTGTATTTGACATGTTCAATTAGCTGGAACTATTTTCATGGTGATCCATCTGTCCTTTAAATTAGCAATTGGAAAGGCCTGACAGATGGTTTGTGGTCTGGTAAATAAGAGGAAACCCTGAACATCATACTTCGAGTACTGCAGGTCTCAGTCTCCACGAAGACCAGAAAGAAGGAAATCTTCCAAATTCTGCAACAAAAAGCAGAAATACACCAGCACTGGGACACTCAGATATTCAGGTGCAGCCTGTGGCCATCTCAGTGGTGTGAGCCAACTGGAGAAATCATGGTGAAATCACAAGATACAAAATTCGAACTACGTGATTAAAATTCCCCACTATTGCTGTATGTTCACAAGCCACGGTGAAAGGAGAATTTATGAACCTATGTGGCACAGAGAGACTTCAGCAACATTTTGGGGAAGAACCAAACAGCCCAGTCAGAGACAGGGTAAAGAAAGAAGGGAATGGCTGTGCCTACTTCAACTAACCTAAACAACTGCCCCTTGATATATAACTCCATTTCTAATATGACTCCAAGGCAATAATGATGGCTCTTACAGGCCACATGCTTTTAAGAAAGCCTTTCAAAATGTATTGTTTTGATCACAGCAATCACATGGGTTCTTCAGAGGAAATTCCTGCAGGTGAAGGTAGGTGAGAGCAGGGATGCCCTGTTCAAACAGGCTCAGCTCACACAGAGGGTCCAAGTGCTGCCACATTTGTGATGGGAATCAGCCAGAAACTCTAGGCATCAGCAAATGACACCATGACTGCTGCCAGCACAAACATGGTTCTGGTCATGCCTCCACTCCCTGGGTCCCCTCCAGCCAGGCATTAGCTGCCATCTGCCTCTGAGCAAAACCCAGATATTGCCACCAACTTTGCTATGGTTGGAAAGAAGGAGGCTCTTCTATGCTTTCCTCAAGAGTGAGAATATGAGCTCAGAGAGGTAGTGAGTGAAGGAAGGTAAATTCATTGATATGCAGCACGTGCTTCTCTTTACAGAGCTTAGAAAACAAGCCCATCAGTACACAGTAGAGTGCCTGTATAAATTCACCCCTTGATAATGCAGCAACACTGCTGTACTGCAGGTGCTAACAAGTTGCAGCAGAAATGGAATTTTCTCGTAGAGACTCATAATGCCCTTTAGGTTTTATAGTCCTGATTGATGCAGATACTCAAAAGTGCAATTCAGACTCCAGTGCAAGGTAAAAATCTGAAACAGAGATCCCTGATACTATTCCTATACCCTAGCAATGCAGAAGTGTCTTTTTCATGTGAGTTTTTCTGTACACTGGTGAATGCATTTTTACAGCATATTTATTCCAAAATTGTGAAAACAGCAGAGCATGGGAGGAAGCAGGAATTTATCTCAATGTCATTGCCGGTGAAAGGAGGATGGGTTTCTGGATTAACAGCCATTCTGATTGGCAAAACAAGTATAGACACAGCCTGCTCTCTCCACAGTATGGGGTCATTATGGAATCCCCAGGTTTCCTGGAGGATATTCACCATTCTGCTCCATGTATCACCCTGGATAGTTCTCCTCTTATCTCAGACAATAGACTTCAGGATCCAGAAAATATATTTCCTGCATTTTCTTTAAGGATTGGTGTGGCAGATATTGACCATCTCCTTCTGTAAGCCTCCCTTGGTCACCTCTTGGTCCCTCTGAGGTACTGAATACAGGCCCAGTCCCTTTCACTGCTTTTTATGGTGTGCGGTCATCTCACAAAGCTTCCATCTAATAAAGGCTCCAGAATGTGCTTTCAAGAAAAAGCCTACCAAGACAGGTATAAAGATACCTGAAGTCTGATAGAGAGAGAAAGAAGTAGCACAAAGGAAAGGTAAAAAAATTAATTTCAAGATGTTGTGTGCTTTTGGAGATGTGACATGGGAAAAGAGCCAGGAAGTCCTAACCTCTTTAGAATGAAAAACTGAGGGACTGTAGAAAAGCCCATCTTAGATCTTGGCCGATGAAGATCTATTCATCTTTGGATTCATTCTGGCTGTGAAGGGCTTCTTTATCAACACACCACATTGACCTAAAAATAAAAAGAAGGAATGAAACAGGGGAAGAGAACAAAAACCTAATAGGCAGGAAGAGTGAAGACAGCAAAACTGGCCTTCTATTACTGCTCTTGTTTTCCTCTCTGCAAGTGATGTTCTGCTATAATGCATGGATCAGCAAATGGCAAAGTCCATACTGTGCTGCCATTAGAAAAACATCCATATGATTTTTAGCAATTTTAGCAATCAGGTTCCAGAGGGAGAGAAAGGTTGGGAAGACATCAAAAGAGCAAATGAAAATAATTTATTTGATTGATTCATTAACCTTTTTTCTGAATATAATGTCAAATAAAGTAACCACGTTTTCCCCTGCAAATGAGTCACTATCCAGTCATCTCTTCTGCAGTGACTCTGAATGAGGGAAAACTGCACGCAGAGTGAATGAGGTACCACTGTTTAATAGCATCCTACCTCTTATTGTAACACATAATGACATTCTTTAGCTCCTTTTCTTACAAAAACTTTCAGTCTGGGAAAATTGTTCCCACTGTCAGAGATGGGTATCTGTTTTTTGGCAGGATGCAAGTCCATCCCCTTTGGGGTTTGCATGGCAAGGTTTTGGTAGTGGTGTGAGGGGCTAGAGGGGTGGGTGCTGCGAGAAGCTGCTGGAAGCTTCCTTTGTCTGACAGAGCCAATGCCAGCCAGCTCCAAGACAGACCCACTGCTGGTTAAGGCTGAAACCATCAGGGATAGTGACACTGCCTCTGGGAAAACTTTTTTTTTGTGTGTGGTTGATCTCTGTACAGGTCATTCACATGAGAGTTGTATTCGATGATCTTTGTGGGTCCCTTCCAACTCAGAATATTCCGTGATTCTATTATAATAATGAAAGGGGAAAACAGGACAACAGTAGCTGTAGCCAGAGGAGAGGGGAGTGAGAATGTGTGAGAGAACAACTCTGCAGACACCAAGGCCAATGGAGGAGGGGAAGGAGCAGAGGTTCCCCTGCAGACCAAGGTACAGACCATGGTAAATCAAGCTGTCCCCTGCAGCCTGTAGAGGTTCACAGTGGGGCAGGGGGATGTAGGAAGCCTGCACTGGAGCAGTTTTGCTGGCAGGACTTGTGATTTCACGGGGAACCCATGCTGGAGAAGTTTGTGGGGGACTGTCTCCCATGGGAGACCCCCACTCTGGAGCAGAGGAAGAGTGTGAGGAGGAAGGAGTGGCAGAGACAGTATGTGATGAACTGATGGTAACCCCCAGTTCCCATCCTGCTGTACCTCTGCAGGGGAGGAAGGAAAGAAAACTGGAGTGAAGTTCAACCTGGTAACAAGAGAGGAGGAGGGGGAAGGCATTTTTAAGGTTTGGATTTATTTCTCATTATCCTACTCTGTTTTGATTTGTAATAAATGAAACCTATTTCCCCAAGTTTTGTCTGGTTTGCCTTTCTTTATCTTTTCTTTCCCCTGTCTAGATGAGGAGGGGACTGATAGAGCAACTTGGTGGACACCTGGCATCCAGCCAGGGTTAACTTCTCACCAGGGACTTTAAAATATTTCTACAGGATTGCAAACATCTGTTTATTCCAGTTAAGCAGTCAGGTTTTTCATTAGGAATGCCACCTTATTTTGTGAGGTAGTGCCATGACTAGCAGAGCTCTTCTGAGCTTGAAAAGGAAAAAGTGTGCCAGTCTGGGAAGAGGTGATTGTTTGGTATTTTTCACTCATATCATGCAATTTTTGCCCCACAGCTTTGAGCTACAGGGAGGGCTGCTTCTAACACAGTCAAACCTCTACAAACCATAGAATAGTATCACCCAACAGTAACATTGCTGCTTTTCAAACAGCACAAGATAGATGATGAAAATGAGTACTTTTCCAGGCTGGTAACCACCAGCAGCAGGATGCTGTGCTTCAGGAGGTGGGTTTTTTGCCATGTACTAGACAGTGGAAAAGGGAACAGTACATATTGATGCAACAGCACTTCCTCTCTGATAATTTATGTTTGATGTTAAAGGGCCTGTAGGATCTGTAGGCGAGGAGGGGCATGTCAAACAAGAAGGGTGGAGTCAGGCAAGTGTGCAGTCAGTTGCAATAAAAAAGTCATGTCAGTGGTGTCTATATGTTGAAGCTCAGTGAAAGGAAAGCAGTGCAAGTACGAATGCTCACGGGAGGTTGCTTAGGTTTTTTTGATTGGTTTGGATTTTTTTTTTTTTAGTATTTTTTAGTATTTTTGGTTTTGTTTTATTTTTCTGAAGCACAAAAGCAACACAGAAACAACACTAAGCAGAAAGAGGGATAAGAAACTAAAAATTAAAAAAAAAAAGAAAAACAAACTTAAACTCCCATCAAAATGAAACAAAAATCCCCACTGTGACTGAGAACAGAAAGCAGCATTTGTGACAGAGAGCAGAAGGCAGAACAGCCATGAGACGATTCATAACAGAGAAGGAGGAACTTACAGGTCAATTGCCAGAGAATGTGAAGCCAAGAATATATCACTGCTAGCCAGGAGAAGGATGCAAAACAAAAGGGAGAAGGGAAAATAGTGCCTGATAATCCCTCATATGGGAAGAGAAAGATGCTGCACTGGAACAATCGAAAGTGAAGCAGAGAGCTGAAAGGCTCAGAGGAAAAGAAGCAGTGTTTGGGGATTTGGCAGGGAGTTGGTTTGGGAGTGGGTCTTTTCCAGAAGAAAATCAAGAACATGAGATGAGGAAGGTACAAGTTCCTTTCAGACTGGTGTAATGGGTCAAATTTTTAGGGAGCTCATTATGGCTTCTTTTACTATAAGACTGACAGTCTACAGAAAGAAAACTCCCCAGATCTCCTCTCATCTACAGCCTGATGCTGCCACCCGTTCCATTTTGGCCCTGTTTGCCCAGTTCCAGCTCAGCATCTACAGCCAGGTAGGCTGGGCACTTCTTTGGGTAGGAGTGTATGCCAAAACTTCTGTGGCCAAAGCAGGATGGTAACCCACCTTCCTTTACTCCCTGGGAGAGTCCTCTGACCTTGGGTGGGAGTAGTGTAAAAAGCAGGTGTCCCATAATATGCCACACCTTCTCCTCCTTATTTTCTGATTTCTTTGTGTGGTCAAATTCATGCACCATATTCATATAAAAAACATCAAAAATCTGCATCCTCTGCAGGCAGAGAATTTCTAGCTCAGCTTTGTAAATCCTACCCCTTGCCACACACTATTGGCTACTGCCTTGATGACCACTGCAATATCTCTCCTGGGAAGGTCCCATATAGTTATTTTAAGTAAAAGACAGGGAAAGAAAGAATTTCCGAAATGAGAAAAAAAATCCTAGGTCTTGTTTTGTAGCTTGCAGTGCATTACATCAGACTTCTGTGAAGCAGTCTTGGAATTGCACAGTGCTGAGGGGAGGAGCCTTAAACATTGTGATTTAAATCTGACTTCTCAGCCAAGATTCTTGTTGATGATATTAATGACAAGTCTGCATGCCTCTAAATAAAGGTGCTGTAATTTTTTTCAGGCAGATTGCTTTTTCCTTCTTGGAATAGTTATATTATTATGTTGTTTTATAGTTACACTACTCAGCAAATATGACTGCCATGACCAGTAACACATCTTGTAAATAACTTTTCCAGATTTAGTACATAAGCTCTGTACTGCTAGTGTTCCTGAGAGAATACATCTGATGAGTACTAGGAATATGTATTGAATAAGTTATTCAATTAGGGCTATCAGTAATGGGTAATGACAAATAACATTTATTAAATACAGGTCATTTCCCCTTGTTGCTTGACCTGCATTAGTCATAATGCAATTGTCTGGATGCTACTCTGTTGAGCTGATAAGCTCAATACCTCATTTTGAGTTATTTTCATATAACATTATTCTTAATTTCTGATGCATTCTGAACTGAGATCTGATTGGAAGTAACACACAAGTCTCTGAGAATATCCCTTTTCTTTTCATGAGCTGCAAGTGAACCCAAGTGTAATGTAGGTGATGCAGTCTATTATCTAATGCAGCAGCCCATAGACCTCATTGTGCTAATGACACCAGCCATCAATTTGCTAATTGTAAAGTGAGCAGAGATTGTGAGATATAGATATATCAAGTTATACAGCATGTTAATTATGTGTATGAGCAAATGCACTGCCTTGTCTCACTCTGAGATCCTGATATTCCAGTGTCACTTTTTAATGCCGAGAATTAATAAAGGAGACAATACCTTCTGTGAAAAGATATTGTGAAAAGATACTGCCATGACTGAGGGAAAAAAAGCAGACAAGCTTTAGGAAGTGAAAGCTTTTCTTCAGCTCTAAAGTGGAGTTTACTGGATTTAATGCTGAATAAGGTGGAGAATGATCATTCTGAATTTGAGTATGTCAGAGCAGTTGAGTGAGGTGGTGGTGTTAAGATGATGGTGGCAATAAGTTTATTATACCCTATGGAAGAGAAAGAGACAGAACTGAGACACAAAATATTAAAAAGAGAACGAATACATGAATGAATGAATGAATGCTTATGAAACATGAAATTTTGCACAGACACACAGGAAATGCAATGTGACATAAAATGTGTGTGACATAAATGCAGTGTGATTACAAAGTTTAAGTGACTGATTTTTTAAAAGAGATCATAAAATGACACTTCAAACACCTTATCTTGGCCTAAGGCTATGTATTCTTGTAAGACCTTGTTTTTTAGGTTTTGTCTTGGGTGTGAACTCAAGCACAGCCATGATATAATAATAAACCTTCTCAAGAAGCAGTCATAGTCTCACAGATAATTAAAAGCATAAGAAATGTGCTCATTTTGAACAAGTCTATTGCCTGTACAACCCCATTGGATCCAAAATTCCTAATTTAACTTCAAAACAATAGTTAACTCCATGAAGCCTTGACAAGTTACCAGCAGCAGTGTAAAATTATCAATATTGCAACAGAGTCCTCACAGTTTAGAAAGGGAATTAGTGCAGGAAGTAAAATGTTCTCAGAGGCATCGAAAATCAAATGCAAATTTCAGTCTAAAGGTCAAGACTAGATAACATTAAATACAACCTTTCATACGCCATAAATGCTCTGAATATATTTCCATCAATTTTCATATAGATAAAGGGACCTGCATTCGCTCACATTTTAAAAGCAATTTTTATAACAGTAACTCTGTATGTAATGCTCTGGCTCCATTAACTCTGTTTTGTATAGTTTTGGGCTACGAACCTGAGATGTCAAGGGCATGGGATAATTCAGCACTTCATATTAACTTCAGAAACACAGAACATTCATCTTCGTTGGGTTTTGACATCTTTTTACACTAAAGCTTTCATTTTTACTTAATGATTGCAGTAGTTTTATATCCTAAATGGGGGATATAAATGCTGCCATACTCTGCTTCAGAACCATTATCACTAAACCTGCGCTGGCAACATAAATTTACAAGCAGAGTATTTGAAGATGGAAACACGGAGGAAGGAGCCTTTATAGTGACTTAAAATGATCCCTTAGCCAAACACCACAATAAAAAATAGATGTCGATGGATTAGATGGTTTCCTTCTCAGAAATTCCATTCATGACATGGCATATGACATATGGTTTCTAAAAAACAAGGGAAGATTTGAAACACACTGCTAGGAAAGCTGGTAAAAAAACATTTCTGAAACACTGCACATTTATCAACCAGAGACTGTCAGAAGGTGTGAGGCAAGGAAAGCGAGGGAGAAAATGCATAGGAGTCTCAGATGATATACCAGTTGTTTGCTTTAATCTCTCTTTAAAAACAGAAAGGAGAAAGAAGGCTGATAGTATTATTCCTATCAGAACTTGGAGGAACTAGCTGTCTCATTGCACGGCAGCACATATTGTGCAGAGGTCAGCCAGTCAAGCAGAAATTGGAGCAATTCTTGTTGATTCTTCCTGCTGTAAAAAAGGCAAAAAGGTCTTTCTTTTACAGTATAGTTGGGCTCATTTTTCATATGTTCCGTACATAACTATTTTGAAATTTTATTTAATTAAAATTGAAATTTCTGAAAAAAAAAAAGTCTAAATAATAGATGAATGGAGTGAAACCTTTCACAGAGATAACTAGCAAATAGCAGAAGTATTTTTCTTCCACTTCTGCTGGATGACATTTAACACTACAATCTAACAAAATTAATAGAATAAAGCTGACTTTTTTTAATATAAAATTAGTTTCCTCCAGAAATTGGGGCGGGGGGCGGAATTAACAATAGAATTTCTTTTTCTGTAGTTATGTCTTAAAAACGTTATTAATTTTTTCCCAAAGTGGCATTTATTATTATTTTCAGATTTTTTTTAATAATCCATAATTCTAAAACAATTTTTTATTCTTCTTTTGGGTTTTCTCAGCCTGAGAGAGAAACTTAGTTCACATCATTAAAAGAAAATTTGGCATCTCACTTGGACAAAGGAATATAGTATTGCAGCTAAATGCTTCATTAACAGCCCTCTGTGTATGCTGGTGTCTGAAAATGCTGAAGGAGTATCAGGCAGAGGAATGTGCTAAAATATTAACCCATTTTCCCTTTCTTCCTTCAACTTGACACTTATGCAGAAAACATACAGGTAAATGAAACTTTTAAACTGTCTCCTGTCCTGCCACTTGTAAAGTACAGTCCCAAACCCTGCCTGAACATTTAACATTGTTTCTAGAGTGTAACGGAGGTCCCCTCTGCCCACTGGGATTTCCTGTCATGGGAAGCAGTGTGATCTGCTCCTGCTCAGGTGTGGACATCCCCCAGTCCCTGAGCATTCCCAAACCTAGGTCACTCAGGGAAAGAAGCTGGGTCTTCCCCTGCCTAAATATCCTGATGAGGTAGAAGAGGCAGAGACCTTTGGAGAACATATTATGTGCAGGTCCTGTGTAGAAGCAGAACACGTTTGGAGGAGAGGAATAGGATGCTTATGCTTGGTTTTGCTCCTCATTTGCTCCTCAGCTGCCTCTTTAGGATCCCATTTTGAAGTTTAACCCTGCCAGAAGTCCTTAGGCACCTCTCTCTGGCTTCCTAATTCTGCCACATTGTGGAATTCTGCTTAAATTAGTGACTACTTTGCTGAAAAAGGTAAGCTCTAAGCCATGCTCTTCTCACCAGTGCTAAGGTCAGATGGCACCTTTAGCAGCACAGGCAGACTTTCTGTTTTTTGTACCTAGTCTTCCCTACATGAAATAAGAGCACTCAAAGGACTGATCTGCATCTGTGGATTCCCATAAACAGCAGTCACCTAATACCTGGAGAATGAGCATGGCAAAACTTCTACCTTTTCAAAGGGCTGGCTGTTACTGGGGAAAAACAACCAACATTAAGAAAGGAAGGATGCAAAGACCAAAGTGTTCTAAGGATGTGCATGGCCAAGATCAGAGCAACCTCCACATGGCAACTAATAACTACATCAAAGCTCTCCCAAAGTGAGAAGTGACAGGCCTAGGAGAACATGACCAGAAGACACCACTGGTATTATTAATCTGTTCAGTTTGTGTCTAGATCTGTTTGCTGGAGATCCAGATTAAACATCTTGGATTAAGTAGAATTTATAGATGTTAATTGAAACCTCCTTGGAGAAAAAAGTTGGATGTTACCTGAGAAGACATGGTGGAATTTTTTCAGGAGGACTTTCCTTCCTCATAATGTCAGAATAAAGGAGTAGGCCATGTTGGGGCAATATATCCGTGGGCAGTGGCTAAAGACCCACAAACAGAAGCTGATATTTGGAGTAACAAGACTTAGCAGTCTGGTGGAGTTTCCTAGCTTTTCAATGGTGAGGTAAAGAGAAGCCCAGGAGAATTTACCCCTTCACAGTGTTGACAAAACATTAAAGCTGAGGCAGCTTATACAAGCAGTAAGACAGGTGCAAAAAAGACAGAAACCTTTCTCACTTGATGAATCCATGTGAAATAAAATATTTACCAGGAAAATATAAAAGAGAATCACCTCAGTTGCTGAAATATTCAGTTGAGTTTCAAGGGGACTCTTAAAACATTAATTTGAAAGGTTTTTCCAGGTGAGAAAGACACAATCATTTGGCACTCTCTCCCAGGAAACACACATAACTTGTGCTTCATCTCCTTTTTCTGCCCTTAGGCCTTCAGCAACTTTTGGACTTGTCTGTCCACGCCATCCTTGCTGATTTCCTTGATTTCACCTGAGATAAAATAAACCATCTCAGTTCACAGAAGAACTGACCCCTGCCTTTAGCTATGCTATTCCTGAGTTAAATCAATGTATCTGCTTCACAGCATATCAGTTTCCCCTAGGTTAACTGTCTGCTATAAATGTTTGCATCTATAGATTTCCTTATGGGCATTCTGACTACTTCCTGCCACAAAGGGAATTGTTCATTTATTTTAATGGTTACATTTGTTCCCACTGGTGTAGGACCCAGACAAAGCAGTCCATACTGTGACTGCCCATAAGCAAGGGAAGAGGTACAGCCCTGTCCAGACAACCTGGAGTTGCTCTCCTTTATTACCAAACCCCAGGGCCAGGTGAAATAGTTGCACTGTTACCATAGCAACGGTGGGCTATAGCTCTTAACAAGACTCATGGAAATGAAACTGGTCCTGCTTAGACCATGTGCACAAGAGGCAGAATCATCTCTTCTCCCTGAAGTGGAAAGAACAACCAACAAGCCCAACAAAGATCTTTCAGCTCTATATATCCATTCAGGTTTACAACAGCCTGTGTTCCAGCTTTATGACAGGTTTAAGACAGGACACTTTTGCACATACGCTTTCAAACAGCACTCAGCCTGCTAATCTTCATCACCACTCACACTATCACCCTTCTCTCTGGCACGGTGCTGTTTATTACATCCCTCATCTTGCTGAATATATAAGCATCTTTATGTTTTTCTCACCACTTGAACACACCTATTCCTGAATTGAATCAACCACAACCAAAAGGGAACATTTAAGACTAAGAGCTACTACATTTCCAGGAGTGATCTGGAATCACTTCAGGCATAGCAGCAAAGGCTGTGTAAAGAAAAGGGCCAGACCAATTCTGTTTCTAGCTAGAGCTGCTGATCTTTTACTTAGACATAATCCTTGGTTACTATTGCCAAAGAGAACTGGGTAGCTCAGAGTTATTTAGCTTAATTACCCAGCAAAAGACCTCGAGGTAGGTATGTAAAATGTAATTAGCATATTTTACTTCAGGCAGCTGAGTTGTTCAAAGATATTAGGGGTTGAAAATTACAGTAAGGTCTTATGTGTACACATTAAGCAAGGACGTGCAGTCTTCCTTTAAGCAATGTGCACCAATTCTGCAAGAGGTTTTAAAAAGGACGTTCTTAAGCGTACCTTAAGAAAATCTTAAGAAAGAAGAGTTTTGTCTTTGCTGTATTGCAGCCTTAGGGCAGGACAATAAAGTAATGCTGTTTGCCTTCTTTGTGTACTCCGAGGACCAGAGGTAGCACAGCTGCTCCTGTTTCCATCTGGCAGTGCAACTCCATAATTTTTTCATAGCAAGGGCAGTTCTTAACTCTGAACTGCAAAAACTAGTAATATTTTGAGTAAATAAATGTGTACCCTGAATTGCTCAGCAAGAGAAAATGAGACTGAGACAGAAATATCCTTCTTCCTTCAGTGATATGTCTATTGCTACAAATTATGATATGTCTGCATCCAGCTCTTATTTATACTAACTGGGGAGTATCTATTAAATGCCTTACAGGCTCAGACTGTTTTCCTCATCCCCTTTCAGGATTTGGATGGAAAGGATTTGATTTAATGCTCACTGAGATCCACAGGAATGGATCTAAATGGACCTAAAAACGGAATGGGACACAACCCCAAAGCTGGACTACTCTGATATGCAAAAGTGCTTCAAACATTGCAATAAATAGTGCTATTGGCAATGCAGCCATTAAGATAATGAATATCAGCTCCTTGTGGTCTCTTGTGAGGTTTGTGGTAAGGTGTCAAGAAGTGGCAGCACTGATGCCCAGTCACGTTTCAGGTCCCACTTCGAAGAGCCTGGGAACTTTGGATAATATTTATATCAACATTTATTCTGTGGAGATTCCCAGATTTATCATTCCAGGGAAAGACATACATGCTCTTTTCTCTGCCAGAAACTGTGAAATTTGCCACCTGTTAAGAGAAAGTAGCTGCTCAGACACAGTTAATTCAGTCACAGTGGTTCAAGAAGCATATTTGACCAGCTGGATCATCTTAAGGTGGTGTTTTCTCTACCCAAGATGAAAAGAAATAAAGTCAGAAAATGTCAAAATATTGCACTTGTATCATCTCAGCTCCAGACCACAGAAAACATGGAGCTGTAATTTAAGCAGTTAGATTTATCAAGGCAAAGAAAATGGGAAAAATTTGCAAGTCCAAATCATAAGCAGTAAAGCTGGAAGCTTAAAAATAATGAATAAGGATTAAAAAGAAAAACAGTTATTAACAATATTTTAAATCTTTCTTTACATCTGCTACCAGAAATTACTTCCATCTCTTTCTGTGTAAAGCAGTACTACTTTGGAAGATGTCAAGTGAAATTGATCACTGAGGAGTCAAATATTGATGTTTGTAATAAGGATAGAATAAGTAATTCACAAAAATTGTATTCATCAGCTCATAGAAGTGACTTAGTTCTATCCCAGTACAAATCATTGAAAAAAATGGCTGTAAATCTTTCAATCCATGTGCCACTTAGAGACCCTTGTCCATCTTGGAGCAGAGGAGCTATTGCACAGTGACGAAGTTGCTTTGTCTACACCATGATTTCAGGAACAGCACAGCAAAATTAGATCTTCCACAAGGTGAAAATCATTTAATATCGTGTGAAAATTATTTAATTCACAAGTGCCACATAGCATTCAACTGAATGGGTATGGACAGCTAATTTATTTCAAAATATTTGTATTTGTCAAGCCTGTCATGAGAGCATGCACCCTTGAGGAAAAATTACTTTTGCCTCTGCTACACCATCTCAGACAGAATTTGTCATTTGATAGGCAGGTATTATTACCTTGGCCTTTTACACTGGCCAGGGATCTGTTTAGCAACAAATCAGTCCAGTGGGGACCCCCATCTCA
This sequence comes from Cisticola juncidis, assembly GCA_013400215.1. Taxonomy (NCBI): domain Eukaryota; kingdom Metazoa; phylum Chordata; class Aves; order Passeriformes; family Cisticolidae; genus Cisticola; species Cisticola juncidis. Next base: position 50,551 of record VXBR01004397.1, read on the forward strand.
TTAGAACAGACAGGAAAATAAGCTTAAACATGAGGAAAAAAAACCCTATTTTGACTGTGAGCGCCATCAAACCCTCTCACAGGTTACCCATAGAAGTTGCAGAGTCTCCATTCTTGGAGATATTCAAAACTAGAGTGGCTTTGGCCCTGAGAAAGCTGCTTTAGCTGACCCTGTTCTGAGCAGATGTGTTTCACCAGCTGATTTCCAGAGTAGTCTGTGATCTCAGACATGCTGTGAGTCCATGAATGGCTTCTAGCTCATGTTTGGCACCATGAAGAGAAGACCCTTTTCCTCCTGTCCCCACACAGCTGAACACCAGCATGCACAGGAGACCCTGGTAAGAACTCAGCAGTAAGCAGGGCTTGTGGTGCCTCCACAACCAGCTGTGATCACACAGGGAAGGAAGTATCCCTCTCTAGGGTACACTTCACAACCTACAGACTGAGCTTTGGGACATTCTTTAATAAAAAACTTACAAGATTCTTTTTCCCTCAAAAAACCTCCTGACAAACAAACAAACAAACAAAACAAAAACCACCACAACAAAAAAACGCAACAGGAGAATCCAGGGCAATTTCTGCCTTGGCTTGCAGCTTTGAAATCTCTTATTAACCACCTGTTCCTTACTGCCTTTGCATTCTCTCTAAGATGCTTTTCTACCACATCTATTTTCCATGTTTCTCCTCCCATAGCTTTTCTTATCCTGCATCTTGGATGGCCTTCTCCATATGAGAACATTTTCCTTCCTAGGTCTCCTGCTTGGACCTTACTGTCTCATTGGAACCGTTCCTGTTTTATAGGCAACTGCAGCCTTGGAATGTAGAGCAGACACCTGTGTGTATGTGTATCTGTGTGTGAATGTATGTCCTGTCAAAATGGAGGACTTTTCTGGAGAAAGAGCTTAATCTTATTGAAATTAGGTTAATCTGAAATTAGTTTTTGAGAAAAGACAGCATCACATTGCTAACTTGACCATTTTTAATCTCCCAGGTTAGATCAAGATTTTTAAGAGAATGACCACTCTGCTGTCTTTGAAGTCAATGGAGATTTATCACCAATTGATCCCTTTGGAAATTATTACCTTAATGGAGATTAATAACAGCAATGAAGTCATAATTAAATCATCTTACTGAGGAATTACCCATACATTCAGCAAACATTTTGGAAGAACAAAAACTCCCTCTGCATCCTGTCTCATGTTCTTGGACTGTTGCCAGAAACAGTCCTTGTGTTTACTCTTCTGTCAAACAAACTGAATAAAGAAATCAAAGTTGGGAAGGACAGAAGCTACAACCCCAGTAATTCCAGAGCCTCAGCCACCAGCTTGTGATCTGGCAGGACAGACACTTTCTTCTGGACCTCTGCTCACCTCTGCTCTTGCACATATTCTGCATCAATGGCACTGCTCATACAAACAACCCTCATGGGATTAGATCCACTTGAGTATCTGTCCAGGAAAGCAGAAACAACTCAGAAATTCTAATAGTTTCTGCTTTGGGTCATTTGTCAGCAGCCTCTTGAGAGGAAGCAACACTGCTGAAACACTGCGCGTTTCCAAGCATCCACCAAAACAACCAACTTGAGAAAAAAATGCTCTCAGGTGGCAAATCCTGTGTTGGCCCTCCAGAGAACGATCTCCTTTCTTTTTCATTTATACTCATGTGCCTGTCAAGCAGTACTCATGGCCAAGTATAAATCCTTCTGAAAGTGCAGGCACTCCATACAGGTGGAGTGCCAGTCCCAGTACCTGTCTATGCACCCTGGGTGCAGATGCAGTTCATTTTCATTCTTTTGGAATGCAGTCTGTTTAAATATCAAAAAAAACCACAAGCATTTGACAGATCACTCTCCCTCACTGCTGATAATACGACTGTCAAACAGATTTCTTTGGCTTTGGGGAAAACTGCAAATATGATTCTTATTAGACTTACCTAGCAGAAAGATCAACAGTGTTGCTAACATTATTTCTTTCTTATTCTTTTTAATTTTATTTTAAGATGAACAAACCAACCAGGGAAATATAATAAAAATGAATGGCTTGGGAGCCTGCTTTGAAAGGGAAGCAATTTCTGAAAAAACTGCAATGAGATTTCAGCAAGGCCTATGTGCTTCTACTACAATCCATTTATTTTGCTACTGATTTTGATTGTTCATCCTTATCTGCAAGCTTCCTGAAAGCACAGCTGTGTACAGCCACATTCATCTCATCTACAGAGGAGCATGTGACTGAGGCACCTGAGACAGCAGGGGAGTAACTTGGTAAGCACTCCGTGGGCAGAGAGCAAGATGGTCACTGCAGGATGTGATCAAGACCACCAAAAACCTCTCACTGACTGCTGAGAATGGAACAAAGACTCTTTGCAGGAGAAAATGCAACTTCCTTATGGGTTCCTTAGGGGCAGATTGTAATTCACATATTCCACACAAAATAAGCCTCTAGACCACAGAAAGGCTTGGCCTTGAGAAGGATCTTTTTATACATTACACAGACATTAAAAAACAAAAAGCACTATATAATGACAACTATGGAGTTGCTATAAAAAGTCTCTATATTGTACTGGCTGTACTGAATTTTACCTCTTTATTATCTACACTAGTTGTCCATGATAAATTAGATTATAGCACAGATTGGAATGGTTTGCTGCAAATATCCCCTGGTACTCCATTCTTCTTGTTATTTCGTACTTGACCTCCAGATTTCATGGGTGTTTTTCTACTGAAAGGGAATGAAATGGAAAATGCTTATCCACATTCACACTTTGTTCTTTGACACCGCTTTACTTCCAGTGACCTCCCTGCTGACATAAAGATATCCCTTAATTCCAGGAAACCTGGATGTCAGAAATAGAAGGGATCTTATTCAACAGAACATAGGAAGTTATAGGGAGCTGTTGCTCTGGGGGAATTTTTCTTTTGGGAATAATTTTATTGTAACATTCATGCTTGTCTCTCCTTTTTTTTTTTTTTCTTTAAAAGAATTTCTTATCCTGGCATGTTTTTAACCCTTTTGCACTCTTAATAAGGACCCAATCAAAGAGGTGTAAATTCTCCTAGCTTAAACATATTTCTCTGAGTCATTTTAAATTTGCTGCTTTTATAATTCTATGGGACAAGCATTAGCTCTTTCAAAAAAATGGTAGAAAACACAAATCTTAAAAATACTCTGTGGTATTAAAAAAGCAAGTTGAGTATGAAGAGTTACCAGAAAGGAACCAAGAAGAAAACAATGTTACACACCACAGTGTAAATATTGTTCCCCATATTTTAACACATTATTTGTTTTGATTACCCAATTTCCCAAAAAGATCCAGTAGAAAAATAATTACAGATATAGTAAACATGGTTGGCTAAAGATAAGTTATAAAGAGAAAAGGAAACTCAGGTTTTTTTAGAAAACACATTTGCTAAGGTAAGTTAGACATGGGAAATGTAAAAAACTGACATCACTTCTACAAACTGTTTAGAGAACCACAAGTTAGAGACCTTAAAAAGAACTGCTAACGAACTTGGGGATAGCTTGCTACCGTGTGCTGCTTACTTTAGATTTCTAATACTTCTCTCTACTGAAAGAACTACTCTCCCTCTTTTTAAAATTTTTCATTTTAATGATAATTCCAGCCTGACTTCTATCCTTATTTATTCTTATATATGCTCATTAATTAAGTACACAGGTATGACATATCAGACAGGAGAACTTGGACCTTTTGGCCTCAGTGTAACAGTACGTTCTGTGTAATAATGCCATCTTATGCACATTTGCACAGAAACACACAGACAGACACACTCCAGCATAGTCAGTGCCTAGATTTGTAGTCAGCCTTTCTGTCCATATGACAGTTCACATGCACATATGCTCTGCAGAAAAGTTTGTTGTTTTTTTCTTTTCTGGTTTATCTCTAAATGCTTTATCTAGGATAGCCAGGAAATATAGAAGACTAGAAAATCCATAGCAAATTGACCCATGTTTTACACAGGTGGACTTGAAGATACTAAAGCTAAAGACTAGTGCCAAAATAAAATCACTTAATTTGTAGATCTTAGCATCTGAAAAGGACAGACAATATATGCCAGCATTTACTTTTTAATTGCTTTGGGCAGTTAGGCTAAACTCCCTTCAGCAACCCTGAATGACACTGCTTGCTTTCAATGAGCAGCTTAAAGCGCAATTTTATCCCATGAATGGATCACTGACGTCAAGAGCCATAATTCTGTGTACATCTATATTTGAAAATGTGGGGTTTGGCTTTGTTTGTTAAAAGATGTCTTGATGAGATGTTTGTAAACACCAAGCAGTGCATGTCCTTGCTCTAATCTTCACTGACATTTGACCGCTTGCTTTGCTGCCTCGCACAAGATGAATGTTGACATTAGGCTGCCATAAACAGTTGATGATTGTGGAACTAATGGGCCGGGAAGAGAAGGCTGTGTTGTAAATTTGATCCTCATTCTGGATTGCAGGTTGATCAATGGTACTGCACGGTGGCTGCCCTATTGATATGGGAAGTTCAGGATTCAATTTAATACTGTCTTCAATACTGTGACTGGCACATATTTTTTTAACAGGCTGGCACAACTTTGCTTTCTCTATACTTTCTAATCAATTATATCTACTGCAGGATTAAGGTATGCCATTTGAAACAATTTAATGACTGAACTGAAAGCTTTTTATAGAAAAGCTTCCTTTTTTGAAAGGAAATGAAGAGATTATGTATCTTAGAATAAATTTTGCTGTCTGCAGTAATGCCTCAAACTTGCTATAGCTCTTGACAGACAGCAGAAAGAACTAAGGACCCTTTGTTGATTCCATTTAGTTTTTCACTGGCAACAGAGCTTAGGCTGTTAGGTGACACCCTAAAACCTAGGCAACAATAGCATCTGTTCCCCAAACCCAGAGGACAATCTGTCCTAGCTGCTACAGAATAAGGCCTCCTTCTCCATGAAGCAGAAGGTACAGAGCATCATGTGCTTGCCCACACTGAAGCCAGTTTCTGCCTCTCAAACCTTGCACAGTGACACTTGTCTTACATCTCTCAGGAGCTCTATCACATACTTCCATTTTTCTCTGAAGACATGATTAAAAATCGGTGTTTGTAAGGCCTCCTCTCATTAGTATACCTCAAATTGTTTCCTGAGAAGATAAATACTAGGAAAGAGATTTTTCAATGTGGTAAATTTTCTGTGCATGAATGCACTTGCAGGGATGCAAGAGAGACTCAAGGGGAAACTTGCTGGAGCGTAAGAGGAAGGTTATGGCCATTCTTAGGGGTCTAGAAGCTTGTAGGTATTCCTGGCAAAAGGCTATCCAACGATTAGTGATTTCCTGTGTGCATTAGTCTTTGAGCACTATTTCTGCAGATACTCTGCAATATCCCGGCAGATTCCTCAGTTCTTGGGTTGGTTTTTTTTCCAAAGCTTGAAAACAAGGCTATATGTTTATATGTTGAAACCTGGTTTTCAAAGGTGCAGGCCTGTTTTAAATAGTTTATCAAGTCTGGGTTTAGGGAAACAAGATGTTCCTTGAAATGTATCAATTGCCCAGGAACATAGTATCCCAAGGCTAAAGGGTCCCAGCCTGAAGCCTATTTTCACCTCAAGATTGTCATTCACCACAGACCAGATGAAAACTGTTCTATTCTAACACAGCTTTATCTTCTCTTGAGGAAGGATTCTCTGGTGTGCTTTAAGATCTGCTTCCCCATTACCATTTGTGAAAGGAATGAATTAGTGGTACTGACTTGCAAATATTGACTATATTCCATGGAAAAATAATCAGTTCTCATTGCATCACTTTAGGAGGGCAGTTTATTGCACAAAACAGATGAGCTGTGGTCATGGAAGGTGTATTGCTACATGCATAAAATAGCACTTATGCATAGGGAAAAAACTGGGGTTTATACCTGTGAATGCTGTTTATAAAGTAATGTAAAAATCTTTGGGGTTTGCAATAACAGTTATTTCTCCCCTTACCACTTCATATGGATTTTTTTCTCTTTCTTAAACTTGCTGTTGTCGGACTGAAGCAGACTGGAGAGGATTTGCTCTCCTTGGCAGCTGCTGTGTTCAGCTGACGCTTTCTCAGGGCCTGGCTCTCCTGCAGATGCCCCCGAGCTGCACTGGCCCCAGTGAGCACCCTGTCAGTTCCTACTGCCAAGAGGGAGAGCAGGCTCCAGCCACCAGCTCTGAACAGAGGAGTGTGCCTGGGATAGAGCTGGACACACCCTCGACCCAGCTGATGCCAGCAGCACCTTTAGCCAGTGCCCAGACCCACTCAGCATACCCAGCTGGACATTTTCACCCCCATGGCTGGGATGTGGGATGGAACATGCAACATGTGACCCTTCCTCAGGTATAAAGAAGCTGGGAGGAAAGCACTGGCTGTGAGGTGCCAGCCACCTGGAAGAGCACAGCAACACACTGCACCTTGCTTTGAACATGCAGGTACAAAGCCTAAACATGAAAATGTCTATTCTAACTTCCTCATATCTGTATTAGATTTAAATTGTTGCTGTGTTTTGGCCCAGTGACAAATCAGCTTTGAAGTAGTAGCCTGAATTCTTGGTTTGGGTGCATTTTAAAAGGAAGATTTGAGTCTTAGAGGCTGGTAGTGAGTCTCAAACATACTCATTTTCAGTCTGTTCCTTGGTCTAAACAAACCAGAGAACAGATCAAAGGGGGTACTCATATCTTTAGGCATTACCTGCATTTTTCCATCTCTGGAAATAAGACACAAAAAACCCCATGATCCAACAGACTAGGGAAGAACTGAGGGGTCAAGAAGGAGGTAGGGAAAGAGAAAAATGCATCGAACGCTTGTTAGAGAAGGATTCCTAAATAGACAGATGAGAATATCATGTTATTTCTGCCAAAATAATGAAAAACAGATTGCAAAATAAATTAATAACAAAGGGCAGCATCTGGAGAAAAGTGGCTGCATAAATTTCTGATTTATTCCAAGTGGAAATATGACAAACCCACAAAACTAAATCAGAATAAATTATAATTTTAAGTTTCTCCTCCAATGCTTATCAGCCTGATGATGTTTTCCTGTACACTGCTCAATAGTAGACAAAATAATCTGATGTGTGGATAAGATTAATCACAGTTTGTTAACCATGGACAAGTTTAATTATTTAAAAGGGAAGAAGCCATTCATAGATGGACACCCATCTCAAACAAAAGCTTGCTGTGTGATCTGGAAAACCAGTCCAATCTGAAATCTGACTTTCACATTAGGCAAGTTGGTGGAAATTATTATAAAGAATAAGTTCAGTGGACGAAAGGGCAATATTTGAAGTAAAGCATTTGTATTCTTTACAGAATACAGCTTTAAATCAGAAATAACTTGAGTGCTATGACCAAACATTTTTTGTTAGTATGGTTTATAATGCCTTCAGGCATTATAAGGCCCCTTACTGAGTGCTTTTCAACACCCTGTTTTCATGGAATTAAGAAAGTTTACTAAGAATTCAGATTAGGGATTTAGATTGCTAAAATAAGAGTCTATGAAATGACTATCATAATTTTTTTAGGCAAGGATAGAAATTTATGATCAATTTTAAAAATGGAAGAGGTTGTCAATGGCACTGAAGCTATGATCTGTGATGATCAGCAGATTAAGCAGCCCTAGAGTAAATAGTGAGATAGGATAATTTATTACTAGACAAAAATATCCAGGATACTGAAAATTACTGCAGAAACTCATGATATAGAGAGGCTGGTGACCTCAGTAAAACAAAATAATTTTAAAAGAAACATAAATGATACACACACCATGATGGACTCTAAATGGGCTATATCACCTCAAAAAAAGGTTTTGAACTCAGCGTGAATGGGTCCAAAATTTAAAGGAATTTAGAACACACCCAGAAGCCTCCAGAGGCTACACATCAGAAACAGTAGCCATTGCTCTGGTAGCATATGTTGAAAAGTAAAAGTATGAGCAGTTTTCATGACCCTAAGTAGGCTATTTAATTTATAGAAAAAAGAAATCAGAATATCCCAAGTATTGTTGTCCCAAAACAAGTTCTTTCACCCAGTATGCAAGAGTCCAGTCCCCCTAGAGTTGGGGTATTTGATTTAGTTACAGTTCTGCATAGAAAGGGTGCTGCGTGCCAAATTCACAGAGCCAGCACCAGGATTATCAAAACTTTCACTACTTTTGTATTTTACCAAAGGCAATAACGTTTCCTTGACTACAAGTTACATAGTTCTCTTAATAACTAGTGTTCTATCTTCTATTGGTTAAAGGACTCCCTCCCTTCTTATGCTAATTAAGCCACATATTCCGTGTTTCTCTTGGGTTGGTGGGTTTCTTGAGTCAGGGGTCTGTGAGCCTGTGGTTGTAGTTTCCCCCTGCCTTTTCAGCTGGAGCTGATTTCAGCACAGTAGCTGAGTTTGCTTTAATAGCTTCTTTCTCATCTTGGGAGTTCTGCCAAATGTCCAAGTTCTGCATTCTCTGTGTCCACCAGCAGTGGTACATCGTTCTCCCCAAGCTTTGTCAGCCTCTCCCTAGGTCTGAGATCACTAAACCTGAATCAGGCAATTCTACCAACAAGTAATCCATCTTCCAGACATCCGGATATCAGTATGTCCCAGCCTTTGAGCTGATGAAAACCACCTTACACTGGTGTATATCTGGTTAATTGCATCCTTCACCTGCAAAATACTTTGAATTCCCCACCACTGGTAATGTATTGACCAGCCACTGTCTGTAAACAAACTATGCCCATGTTTGTGTGTAGAAATTACCACACAACTCACAAAGCTAGCAATGCCATATCAGTAAGCAAGAACTAGATATAAACTGAATATAGTAAAGAACAAAGCATTTTAGAGCAGACGGACATTGCATAGAATGTTTGATAGTCACCACATGTCATCCAAAAAAAAATAAGAGCTTTGTTCTGAAAGGAATATTTCATGGAGAAAGATAATTAATACATTTTCAGCAGGACAAAATCTTTCCATTTTCTTTCAAAATAAAAAAAAAAATCAAAGTCATTCTCAGGGGGAATAAAGTAAAAGAAAAAAAAAAAGCCTTAAAAAATCTCAAAAAAAACATGAACAAACAGACCGAAAAAACCCATAAACTGCTGCTGCCCCAACTTCCTTCTCTATCTCCATTTTCCCTGCAAAGGATTAAGCTTCTCCAGTTTGTTCTGAAGAAAGTGCCCTAGAAATCTTATTTTACTAACAGCACAGAAAGATCATGCAAGACAGGACAGCGTCAGTTCTAACAGGGGTCTGGATTAAATGAGATCGCATCAAGTAACACTGGAGAGGATAGTGCCAAAATTCAGGGGTAGTGTACTGTCACTGAGCTCTGAGAGGCTGTGCTAATTTGAAGTGGTTCCACTCATTCCCTGTCATCAGAGGAAGTGAATACTAACTTATAATTAACAAAACTAAATATGAATGCACGTCAAAAATTGGAAATTAAATTAAAATAACTTGCATATGTTGCACAGCTATTCCAGCGCCCACTTGCAAGAAATGCTGCCAAAGATTAATTGCACAAAAAACGAAACTGAGCATTAAGGAGCTGGAGGCTCTAGGATTGTATTAAGGTAAGCAGTAACCAGTGCTAAGGTTTGTCCTTTTCTCATAATTTGAAAAGTTGTTTTAAGGGATATAGACAGTTGTAGAAAGTACCAGACTTGATAGCTATATGCAAAGAAAACCCTCATCCACAACTGCTATTCAGATATTCTTCTTTGCTTCAGACTTAGCACTCTGAGACTCTTTTTTCTACATGCCAATCCCTCACTTTATATCTATTCATAACTATTTTCCTTGCTTTCCTACTGAAGCTGGAATAAAACATGAAATGGTTATGTGTTTTCAGAAGTTTCTCAATCAAAGACATGAAATATCTCTGCCAAGGAACAATAGTGAGCTCCTCCTTCTCATTACACTGGCATCTAATTTCCCTGATGATAACTCAAGAAATAGGAGCTGTTACCATCATAAATATTCCAGTGTAAAGAACATTCTAGAAAAACAACTGCCTAGGTGTAACTAGCAAAATGGAAGAGAGTGTGTATTACATGGTAAATTAATCAAAGTTCACTAGAACTAAATCCTTGAAGTGGCTAGAATATTGATGAAATCACTGACTGGTTTTTGCTGCTTCTTTGAAGAGACATGACAGTTCTTCAGGGCTTAACCTGACGAGCTCCTCGATTTCCTGCTAAGTTGTTAATAACACTAGGAAATCACTTTCACTTCTAGCAGATGAGCTGTGTAATATGGACACAAAGGCAGTGATCTCAAACAAAAAATATTTGGGAAATTCCAATGGCGGCTGGTTGGTCATTGGTTTCTCTTCCCTAGTCTGGAAATGCAAGAAGTTTTTTACTTCAGTTAGATTTAGACCAAAATAATTTTCTTCTTGACTTTTCTCTCCAAGTCTGCCTTCCACAACCTGCCTCTCTTGGACATATTAAGCACAACTTTTCGGTACTCAAAAAAGGCTCTTCAAAATACAAGCTACTGCCTTAGTAAGATGCAGAGATCAAGTAATTCCTTCAGAAAGTTGCAAGGTAGAAATCAGCACTCAGTTAATGAATGTGTCCTTCTCTATCTCTAAAGAGAAAGGACAATAACAGGATCAGGACCAGGATTGGGAAGAGGCAACCAACTTCCAGAGAGTTCCTTTGTCAGCTACAGTCAGTCAAGTCTGAATGCAGCGAGGAATTTGGTCCTTTCATATTATTCTCGGAGCCTACAAATTACAAAGCGCTGAAGAGTGAAACAACCCAAGTGTCTGGAGCTCACAAGTCATCTGATTTTCTGGACAAAACCTTGGAATTACCAGACGATGAGTGCAGAGACAAGCCTATTCAAAAGTCTTGGTGAGACTGTTCTGCTGCTCCTTTGCTGCTCCTTCTGCTGTAGGTGGATGTCCCAGCATCCATCTACAGCAAACCTAATGAGGTCACTGTCACAGAGATGCAAAATTAAGTATTTTCTTTTTCATGGCATGAACCAGTAAAATCCGTTCAGAAAAGCAGCCCATCAGAATGTACAATGGTACAATGGCTTAAATGAGAAAAAAACAGACTTTACAGTGCCAAGACCTAAAATTTATGAGGGTGGCTCTGCAAAACAAGGAAAAAGACAACATCTGGCGGCTTCCCTCTTGAGCAAATCACTCCTTCACAATTCAAATTCAGAAGCATGGGGAACAGAGCACACACACATTCTTTGAATGCTCTTCAACCTCGTCAGCCTTACCTTTGTTCTCAGTTGCTGATCTAAAATAACTTGTAATATTCTATATCATGAAGGGATTATTAACTACTCCAGCCACATTATTTCTGAAAAGCAAGACTCCCCCATCCCTATCTCTTCTGCAAGGATAACAACAGCACTCCAGTAAACAGAATGGTTTGAGCAGGAGAGCATGATTTTAAACAAATTCTGCTGCACTGTATTACTCTCTGCAACAGATGGATGAGAAATCATTTTACTGAACATAATTTATTTCACAAACGCAAGGGTATAAGCAAGCCTCTTCTGCCTCTTCAGCTGTGAGGCTCATCTCTCTCTGGATAATGAGATATATGCATATAGTTTTTCATGAGGAAGAGACCTGATTAGAAATTAGAAAATGCGTTCTTACCTGTGAATGGAACGGATACAGGATTCTGACCCTTGAGGTAGTGGACTAAAATCCAAAACTCAGTTTTTAAAGACTAGTGGTACAGATTCGTTACAATGCAGAATATTTGTCAGGTTTTGCTGTTGCTTAAGTCTGGGTAAAAAGAAAGAACTGACAGATACAGATCCCATTTTGCTGATGTCTTCTACAGGCATTTGCTGGAAAAAAATAATTTTGTTGTAGGACAGCGATGTGAGTATATCTCTTGTAAACTGAGGCTGAACCTGACAGTTTTTAACCTGTGTGTCTTCTGGAATATACCAGAAAAAAACGACTTTCAAATTTTCAGTGTTAGTGCTGCAATCTGTAATCTGACTACTTAGCAAATGGGATAGTCCTGACAGAAAAGAAGTATCACAAATACTTTATCTACCACTTCCCCTGTCTTATCAAGAGGTCTTGAGACGAGAGGAGCTCTGGAAAATTAAGACATGCCACTAATGAACAGAGAAGTTCCCCTGGAACAGGGGATACCCTTTGATCTGAGGGAACTGGGTCCTACCAGCTCTATGGAATGAGTGGGACAATTGCAGTTGAACAGCTATTGTCTCTTTTAAACTCTTTTAAACTGAAAGAGGCGTTCGCATGAAAAAGGAAAAGTGGCTTCTCACTATAAAGGGAAAACTATGTTCAGGTAAGAGGGTTCTTAGCTCAGGCTATTATTTTCAATACAGAAAAACTGTCTGATGATTTGCGTCACTAAGGTTTATATTTATACTGTTAAAGATGAAGATGCTCCAGCTAGAGTTTGGGTGGTAAAAAACATGTTTTCTGACTTGCATTCTTCTTGAGGAACTCCATGCCACCTTCTACACTTCTAGCAAACTCACAGGTATGTGGACTTACGTCACTCTCTGGGGAAAGCTGAACTTAATTATGTATTACTCTTCTTCACGTGGCCTCTTTCCACTCCCTTTCCCATATTTAGAACAGGAACGCTAGTCCTAAACTAATTTAGAGGGAGATACAGGAAGAAAAAATGTTCTCATGACTGTGAGAGGTGTGATATTATACTAGAGAGTTTGGATTTTAGCTAGTTAAAGATTACACTACATTTTGGAAACAACAGTTTTACCGAACTTTGCAAGGGAGGCTTTGAAGTGAAATCAGCATTGTTTCCCCACTCCCCATTTGAACAGATCCTTGTCCTGCCTTGCCCTCAGCTGATGTCAGCAGAGACTTGTCAGTGTTCTGTCTTGATCACACACAAGAGTTTTCACTCGCAGCTTCACTAGCAGTGCAGTAACAGCAGCAGAGAGCTCACAGATTGCTCAGCTCACCAGATGAGATGAGCAAATGCTCCTGTGGTCAAGCAGAGCAGAACTTCATGCTGGTACAACTCTAAGCTGTATCAAACCAGCTGCTTTTAAGCCATGCTTGGTATAGGCAAACTTGCTATAGCCTGTCACAGAAGCTGAAGGTTAGTAAGTCAAATTCCACATTGATTTGCATCCTATGCAGTGGCACCAACAAGGATAAATTGTACTGTTGAATTTGAGTCACTGAACATAAGTAGAATAGACTTTCTTTGGAAAGTATGGAAATGTGCTTTGCTCCCCTGCCACACTTTAATTGGCAATTCGTGATACATGTCATAAGAATGGTGACGAATAGGATTCTTTCCTCACATTCAATCTTCTTAGCCAATAACTAAGGAAATAATAAACCAAATTCTACTTGAAGCTACACTTGGTGCTATCTCATTAAGTTGAATTATATTAAAGAATAGATTCCTAGAAAGCAGCCACTCTTCAAGCTAAAGGCACTACAGTTTTAATTTTTTCCCTCCAGGTGTATTTTGGAAGTAATTACTGCATCTCAAAAGTTGATAAAGCAAATGAACTATTCAATTCTGTTCTTATATTTTTCCCCTCTTTTCTGTTTTCCTAAAATAGTACAAAATCCACTTTCACATCTATTTTTTTCTCCACATGCTCTCATTATGACTTTCCATTTCTTTTCCCCCAATCTGCCTCTCCTTCAACAATCCTGCCCTCACTGTTTCTCTCTTCAGATTCTACTATCCAACCTGCTGTGCCCATTGTAGCTTGTGCCATTCTGGATTCACCTTCTCAAAGGTGAGAAGAGAGAAATTCCCAAGTGTCGGTTCATTGCACCCAACTTCAGGTATTGAAGGGCTGAGCCTGAAGCTGATGACCCTTTTAGAAACTCATTTGTCATCCACAGAAGAGAAATGAGCACTTTTAATGACTGATTTCTCCTATCATTAAGAAGACATCCAATGGTTTGCCTTCTGTACAATGGTACTATTCCTAGCTAATCTGTGGATAAATACAGCTGAGAGGAATTCTCAAGCTGCCCAGGTTTGACACTGAGAGGATCTTGTTGCTCTGCATGGCTCTAGGGAAAAAAAGAGACCAAAGCAGGTCTCTTGCTGACAGCTGATTGATTGCTGAGCACCAAACACTAACAGCAGTAAAATGGAAGGTGACAGATGGGTCAGTATAAAATTCCCAACAGCAAAGGCATCTACTGCATTTAATTCCTACCTGCAGTCAAGGAGAAAATGTTTAAAAGGAAGAAAATTGGAATTTAGCCACACTTATAACTATAGCTAGATTTGGAATACTCAGAAAACTCACTCAGCAATAACTATGAAAGATATTAAAAAGGTTCTGGATTTTTGCCCTGCATACCACACTGAAATTGGAGAAAAAATTGAAAAATAAGAAGATTCAAAACTCAGAGACACTGAATCCCTTAGAAGAGACTGGACTGCAGATAGCAACCACTGAGAGTTCTCTGTATACAACTGCACCCCAAAGGTAGACCATTTGGCAAAGCAGTTCAGAATGGTGAATCAAACACATTAACCCAATTCCCATCAAGAATCACATTTGAGAAGGGCATATATGGTAACAGAGTGTAACAGAGTGTTCAAATTGCTACAAGAGCTGAGAGGGCACAGAGCACTTGCCATCTCTCCTGGGTACTACTGGGTGGCTGGTATCAGCTGGACACTTGGTATATGTTCAGTAAAGACTTTCTGCAGGGCACTTTAAAATTTACATGAGCAAAATCTTCAGAAAGTTATTTTTCTCCACCTTCCTGTACAATCTCAACAGACTGTAAATGTTTCTAAGACAAATATTCTGCCAAACACTCTGGTGAAGTAGCCTGATTCGTCACAACTGATCTTTCCCTTCTCCCCATGCACTCTTCCACCAAATCAACAAAATGCCAAAAAGAAGCCTCTCTACCTAATACAGCTTGAGGACAGTACCCATATTTGATGGACATTATATCTCAAAAAAAATTGGTCCTGGGGCAATGGAACAGTTGCACTGAGTTTCTACTGGAGTTTTTACTACAAAGGGAGAACATAAAACAGGTTTTGTGAACCTGCTATCACAAGGCCTGAGACCCACCTCAAGTGCTGTACCCAGCTCTGCAGTCCCCAGCACAGGAAAAACATCAGCCTATAGGAGCAAAGCCACCAAGATGGTCAGAGGGATGGAGCACCTCTCCTACGCAGAAAGGCTAATAAACTTGTATTTTTACAACCTGGAAAAGACAAGACTTAGGAGTGACCTAATTGCAGCCTTCCAGCACCCAAAGGAAGCCTACAAGGAAAATGAAGAGGGTCTATGCACAAGAGCATGTAGTGACAGGACAAGGGGGAATGGGTTCAAACTGAAAGACAGAAGGTTTAGATTAGATTTAAGGAAAAAATTCTTCACTGTAAGGGGGTGAGGCACTGGAACAGGTTTCCCAGAGAAGCTGTGGATGCCACATCCCTGGCAGTGCTCAAGGCCAGGTTGGATGAGGCTCTGAGCAACCAAATCTGGTGGAAGGTGCCCCTGCCCAGGTCAGGAGTTTGGAACTGAATGATCATTAAGATCCCTTCCAACCCAAGCCATTTCATGATTTCCTGATTCTATTCAGGCCCTAGGCTTTGGAGCCCTGATAATTTTTTGCATCTGTACAGTGAAAGACTATGAAACAAATCTAAAATTAAAAGCGGGAAAAAAGCAAGAGTAATCATATTACAATTTCATTCATAGGTTAAATTTATTCTTGCCATTTTCTTAGCTTGTCCAGAATTCACTGTGATCCATAAAAGTCTGATGCAAATAAACCAAATTGCTATTTCACAGAGGCACCATACATACTAGGGAGTAGGGAGTCACGAAAAGAAAAAGCAAAATTCAAGCAGCAGAAGTAGACAGTACAGCATGAAGGATATCCTTTATAATTTTTAGTAAATCACCTTCAAAAGAACCTTGCTCTTAGCTGAAATATCTGGGAACAAAACCAGATGTAGCAAATATTTTTATTTCTCAATCTTTTTGCATGCAGCTTGTTTAGAGGCAGTTGAAAAGCAGTCAGCTAAAGTATAGTCTAAGAGAGTTTTTGCACTTGAATTTTTATTAAAAAGTGGGAAATAACATTAGTTTTAATATTTCCAAGGGTTCGACAGTAGCTGTGAAGGTGATGGAAAATTATTTGACCAAAAATTCAAAACTGTGGAAAACCTGGGAAAGTTTTAAAATCTCAATTGGAATATAAAAAAAGGGTCTAAACTACTTACCTATAGAAGAGATTTTTGAATATAGATCAGAAACAGAAAAAATAAAAGGATACAAGATCTACTGGTTGCATCCAAGCCGAAGTGAATTGGTAATCATGGACTATGATGGTAATTATCCATTGGATTCATCTGTTTAGGGATCTAGGGATTACCTTAAGATGTGACCAGCTGTCTTCGAAGATGTACTACAGACTGAAGAAGAGCTCATGGCTGAGTGCAGAGTATTGCTGATGTTCTTCATCTTGCACAAGTTAAAACTTGGAGGTCACTAGTCCTAGTGTTTCATGGGATCCTCAAAACTAGGAAAAGGTGGGAGGGGGTTACCCACTCTCTCTATGTAGATATAGATGAACAAAACTTTTCACTCTAACCCAGATCGCACTCTGCTCACTTTCCAAAGCTGCACAGTTTGGCCTTCAGGTGCTTCTTTAAGAGTACTGAAGTTATTTGCTTGGTCAAAAAGCTTAAGCAAAGACGATTTAAGATACTGGTTTTCTTCATCAGTATTGCCTTTCATGACATTCAACACCACTCCCATCAGGTTCACATCTCCTTTCTTCAAAGCCTTTTGGGGACCTCCAAAAAAAGGCAAAAACTACGCACAGACACGGAAAAAAAAATAGAGTTAAAATCTTGCTCCAAGCACTTTCCACAGATTGGAAGGCTGACAGATGCAATTGGACTGAAGGTCAGTAACAGATTTGATACTCCCTAGAGACTTATTTTTACCAGGCAGATGACAGTAGAGTTTCTGAGGTTTATCACATTAAATCTCCATTACCATGAACATGTCTAAACATAATATTAGATGAGCTAAAAATACTACAGAAACAAGAGTTACGAATGAAAGAAAAAGGGCTGCCAACAATTTACTTAGCTCTACACAAATAGCTTAAATCATAACATTTCCCTGAATGACAGACCTGTTTTACTCTCTGAGGCACCAGTTCACTGAAAAATGGAGCATTTTTATACATTGTTCAACTAAATGGTGAAGATGAGAGTGAAGAATGTTAAAATCAGAAAAATTTTATTTTTACACCTAGGCAAACCAATCCAAAGCTGTCTTACAGAAGCACAATAGCGAATACTACACTGCATAGCCCTAAGTGAACAGGTCTTAACAGCAAACATTTAGGATACACCCAGTGGATGGCTTCATCAGCCCTGTCAGTGGAATAAGTCCCTAGATAAAACAGTTTGGATTATAGAAGTAATATATTCATGCATATTAGTATTTTTCAAGTCGTTTCAAGATGTGTTTATATGTTCAATGATACGGTAAATCACTGAAATTTTGTTATGGCTATTTCATTCTTTAAACTTGTGTTTGAATTATGTGGCTGAAGTATTTGCAAAATGCTCTGTTCACACATTCCAGTGGTTTGCATTTGTGGAATGAAAATAACAGTAGATTTTCCAGGAATTTCTATTCCCATAAAACTCTTCAAAGAGCTTTGGAAACAGCAGTTCTCTGAAACTGAGTTTCGACTTTATATGCAAAACACGGGAGCAGTTTCAGAGAGCTTTATTTACTCTGAGTGCTTTATGAAAGAGCATTTTACCTGACAGTGTAACAAACGGCTGACTATACGTGTTCTAAATAAAAAATGATGTTTCATCCATGACATGTTGAGCACAAAAGAATAATACACATCTACTCAGAATGGTACTTGTAAGTGGTGTAGAAGGATGAAGAAAAATTAAAATTATAAAACCTTTAAAATTATGCTACAATCAGATTCTGATACCTCATAAGTGAGAGAAGGTAGGCTGTAAAATGACAGGATTCAATCTAGGCCACCACAAAAATAACTAGATGCTTTAGGACTTTTTCTAAGGTGAGCCACTGACTAACTCCATGTGACTAGAGATGTTGGCTCAGAGCTCTTCTTTCGGAAACTGGAAAATGAAAGAACAGTCACATGATCAATTTCTATCTCTACAGAAGAAAAAAAGATTAGAAAGGCTATCTAAAAAGAAGTTTTCCACCAGTACTTCTGAAGATGAAAAGAAAAAACATTAACTAGGACATAGATAATAAGATATTGAGCTGATGACGTAACAATTCTGCAGAGGGCTTATTTCAACTCACCAGAAAACACACAAGAAGTGTAAGACCAGGAAGAGTCCATTGGCCAAAAGCTTTCCAACCAGGAAGACTCCCTTGGCCATGGGG
>VXBR01004398.1:6580-19643 GCA_013400215.1 Cisticola juncidis
AAAGGAAAGGAAAGGAAAGGAAAGGAAAGGAAAAAAATAAAAATAAATAAAATAAAATAAAATAACAACTCAGCCTCCCCGGACTGCTGACCCAGCACGAGGTCACTGCTCCCCTGTCCCCTGAGGTTTAGTTCTGCTCCCTGGACAGACATTCCTGCTGTCCTGGGAGCAAAAACAGACAGGAACAATTCCAGCTGCTCTCCTGTGGCATTTCCACTGCAATTCCAGAGGATCTGTGATCCAGTACGGCCCAGGGACAGGACAAGGCAGCTTTTCCCAGTTAAAACCCCAAATTCCTGAGCCTGATGTGTTTATTCCTTGTGTGTGCTGGGTGTTTTCAGTTCTGCTTGAGCTTTCTGAAGTCCTGATGGATCAAATTCCGGCTTAATTAACGGATCAGACAGATTAATTGGATGCCAGGGAGCCGCTGGCAGAGGCAAGAAGCTGCAGACAGAAAAATCCTTCAGAGCGCTCTGATCCCATTAAAATGCCCATGGAGGATCCAAATTCCCTGTCCATCCCTTCCCAAGGTGTTCCACGATTCCAGGACAATCCAGGGTGTTCCACGATTCCAGGACAATCCAAGGAGCCCCTACAAGCAGCGGCCTCACAACTGCTGAGCTCTTCCCTGGGGATTTTGGGAATCTGTATCCTCTGCATCCTTGGGAAACCATTTCCTTGGAGTTTTTTCCTTTCATTTTCCCTGGCAGTGACAGGGAAAAACCCAGGATAACGTGGCCAGGCTGCTCCACATGGATTCATCCCAAAAATCAGGATCAGGCACAGCAAAGGAGCGTTTGAGAAATCATCCAAACTGGAGATCACCCACAGGATCTCCCCAAGGAGCTGCTGGAATTCCCATTATCCAAGGAATTTAACCCCAGCCTGGCTCAGGAACACTGAGGGATCCACACTGGGAGGGAGAATGAAGTTTGTGTGTGCTCCTTGTGCAATATTTATGGATTTATGGAATATTTATCCCGGCTGAGGGGCTGGGATTCATCCTCCTCTGCCCGGAGCTGCAGTTTAAGCCCAGCTCATGAGTCAGGCCCTGACGTGAGCCTGGAGTTAGGACAGGCTTGAGCCAGGGCACAAGACTGATCTGAGCAGGATCATCCTGCCTGGGAGGGATAATTTAATTAGCACTGATGGTTAATTGTGCTACTTCTGCCTGTCCACAGGGCTGGAAGTGCTTGGCTGCTCTGGATTTTTGTGGGAAATTTTGGGAGCTGCTGCTGAAAGGGGCACAGAGGTGAGAGAAGATCCCAGGGGGAGATTTGCTGGTCCAGGAAAATGATTGGAAAAGCAGCTGAAGGCAAGGAAACTTAGGAGAATTTCCTGTACCCTTTCCATGGCCTTTCATCCCCCTGGAAGGGGGTCCATGGGGAAGGGAAGTGGAGCAGTCTGTCAGGAATTCCTGGCTGGATTTCAGGGGTGTTTTCCCATTGTTCCTGTGTCTGTGTCCCCCCAGGCAAGATCCCAATTCCAAAGGGGAAATTCCACATTTTCTGGGGCACAAACCACTCCTAACTGCCCATGAGGACACAACATGGATTTTATGGAATCACAGAATCCTTAAAATTGGAAAAGTCCTCCAAGATCACCCCAACCACAAAGCAGCACCGTGGTCACCATGGCCCCAAGTGCCACATCCACATATTTTCTGAACATTTCCATGGAAAAGACCTCCCTGGATAACCCTTTCCATCCTTTCTGGGAAGGAATTTTCCCTAAGATCCAATTTAAACCCCCTCTGAGGCCGTTTCCCCTCGCCCTGAAGTGATGGTGAGGCCTTGGGTCCAATCCAAGGGTTGGGATAATCCTGATTTTTGGACAAAAATTCTGCTCAGGCAGGGAAACAACTGTAGGGTCAGTGCTTGGAACAGAGCACCAGAGCCCAAACCACACCTTGGCAGGGGAAAGAGGAACAGTTAAAACCCAGAACAGAAAAAAAACAGAACAGAAAAAAAACAGAACAGAAAAAAAAACAGAACAGAAAAAAAAAACCAGAACAGAAAAAAAAAACCAGAACAGAAAATGCAGAGCCAGCAGCAAATCGGGGAAATGAATTCTGGATTTTTCAGGAGGAGGAGCACCCATGGGTGGGGAGAACCACGGGTGAGTAGGTTCTGGAGGAGAACAAAGAGGCTCTGGCACACAGAGGGTGCCAGATCCCAGAAATCCTGCTGGGATCAATCCATGGAGGGGGATTTATCCCAGAGAAATCAGATTTCCCAAGGGGAATGGGCTGTAGAGCAGGGGAAGGAGCTCCCAAGGGTGGAATCAGCAAGAAAAGCTCTGCACTTTAATCACAAAACCAGAGCTATAAAATAAAGATTTTAAACAAAATACAGAGTTTTCCTGTCCTTTCTGCTCCCTGCTCCTTCCCAGGATAAATCCCAAGGGGATCAGATTTCCAGAGAAATCGGGAAATCTGATCCCAGAGAAATCAGATTTCCCAAGGGGAATGGGCTGTAGAGTGGGGGAAGGGGCTCCCAAGGATGGAATCAACAAGAAAAGCTCTGCACTTTAATCACAAAACCAGAGCTATAAAATAAAGATTTTTAACAAAATATGGAGTTTTCCTGTCCCTTCTGCTCCCTGCTCTTTCCCAGGATAAATCCCAAGGGGATCAGATTTCCCAAGGGGAATGGGCTGTAGAGTGGGGGAAGGAGCTCTCAAGGATGGAATCAACAAGAGAAGCTCTGCACAAAAACAGAGCTATAAAATAAAGATTTTTAATAAAATACAACATTTTCCTGTCCCTTCTGCTTCCCAGGATAAATCCCAAGGCTCTCCAAGCCCATCCATTTCGTGCAGCAACCAAAGGCCCCTGCTATGGCTCTGGACGGTGCTTAAGGTTCACAAACACCTTAATTAGCCACTAATTACCTCCCAAACCCCACGTGCTCGTTATGCAAGGGGCTGTGATTCCAGCAAACATTTGGAGCTGGAATCAGGGCCTCTTTTATGTCTCATCAAAGCAGGATTGGGATGACCAGAGGATTCCCGTGGCACCGCCGGATCAAGGCTTTTAATTAATTCATTATTTAATGGAGAACTGATTAGCCTGACAGGGAAGCCCTTTCCATGCTGCAGAGCCTCACATGGAGCAGCTCTCCAAGAAATTCCCTGCCTGGATGGAGCAGAACTCAGGGGGAGCCAAATTTATCCCTGGAAGTGTCGGAGCAGCCTGGGATGAGGCAGGTGCTTCCTGCTCAAAGATCCCTTCTGAGCCAAACAGATCCATGATTCCAGGGGTGATTCCAGGGGTGATTCCAGGGGTGATTCCATGATTGTATCCCTAATTCCATGACTGATTCCCTGACTCCATGATTGATTCCCTGATTCCATGATTGATTCCCTGATTGATTCCTTGATTCCATGATTGATTCCACAATTCCCTGATTGATTCCCTGACTCCATGATTGATTCCCTGATTGATTCCTTGATTCCATGATTGATTCCCTGATTGATTCCATGATTGATTCCATGATTGATTCCACAATTCCCTGATTGATTCCCTGACTCCATGATTGATTCCATGATTCCATGATTGATTCCCTGATTCCATGGTTGATTCCATGATTCCATGATTGATTCCATGATGGATTCCCTGATTGATTCCCTGATTCCATGATTGATTCACTGATTCATTCCCTGATTCCCTGATTGATTCCATAATTCCATGATTGATTCCCTGATTACATGGTTGATTCCCTGAGTGATTCCCTGATTCCATGATTGATTCCCTGATCCCATGATTGATTCCACAATTCCATTATTGATTCCCTGATTCCACGATTGATTCCCTGATTCCATGACTGATTCCCTGACTCCATGACTGATTCCACGATTGATTCCCTGATTCCATGACTGATTCCCTGACTCCATGATTGATTCCATGATTGATTCCATGATTGATTCCATGATTGATTCCCTGATTCCATGATTGATTCCATGATTGATTCCATGATTGATTCCATGCTTGATTCCATGGTTCCACAATAGATTCCCTGATTCCATGAGGTCTGGGGGTCTCCAGGCTGCCCTGTGCTCATCCAAAATCCATGTCCTGCTCCGGGTTCTTCCCACCCTGAGGTGGCACAAGTTCAGCACATCCCTAGGCTCATCCCAGGGGCAGGAATTTGATGTTTTCCCACCTGGGACCCCTGGCTGTGCCCACACGGGGTGGGATTGGGCCACAGGAAGGATTCCTGAAGGAAAAGAGGGATCAGCACCTCCTCCAGACCCTCCCAGGGCATTTCAGAGCAGCAAAAACAGGGAAAAAAGGAAAATGCCCCAAAATAACAAATCCCCTCCCTGCTCAGTGATGCCTCCAGGGAAAAGGGGGAAAGGGAATGAGCCAGAAGGGGAAAATGCTGATTTTTGGGAATAAAAACAGTGCCCTGAACAGAGCAAACCATCCCAATCCAAAGCTGTTTTTTCCTGCTTAAAGCCAGGAATTGAGGCAGAGAGAAATCCCCTTGCACAGCCTGACACCCTCCAATCCACCTCCTTTTGTTTTCTTTACCACAAACCCACTCCATTGAGCTTTTTGTTGCTTTTTTAACATCCTGCTGCTTTTTTAGCATCTCCTGCCTCCAGGTTTCCACATTTCCCGAAAAACCCAGCCTGGCTGTGGGTAACACATTCCCAGGGTGGATTTCATGGATGACAGGGCTTTTCCAGGGCAGATATTCCATGTTTGAGTCTGGATTCCCCTCTCTGCACTGACCCATTTCACTGAGATATGGGGGAGCAGTGAGGGGATTATTCAGGTCCATTTATTTGGGATATTCAGGATACAAATCCATGGGATTCCCACTGAAAATGTCAAGAGAAAAACACTCCTGCTAAACGAGGGCAATTCCAAACCAATTCTCTTCCCAACCTCCTGGAGAATCCATGGATTTCCTCCTTCCTGAGGAGCCCCTCCTGCCCCACTCAGTGAGTCCAGGAGGAGCTGCACAAACACCAGGAAGAGGAAATTCCCCCCATCCCAGACATCCAGAGGGATTTTAATAAATGCCTGCAAGTCGTGGCATTTGGGAAATGTGTTTGTGCCTGGGCCTTCTGTTCCTAATTAGCAGAGCAGTAATGAATCTTGATGAATCAGTAATGACCTTCAGAGCACTGCAACTATTTCAGCTTCCACTTGGCTGGGTAATGAAGTCATTCCAAGAGCAGAATTCCTTTCAGGATGCTAAAAAAGGCTGAGCTCGAATTCCATGTTCTCTTCCCGCTTTCCTGATTTTCTGGAGTGTTCCAGGACAGGGAATTTAAGGGGTGAGCCCCACACTCACCTAGAGAAATTTCCCCTTGGGAAAAGAACATCAGGAGCTGCTGGGAGGGTGAAATCCTGGAATCCCCCAGCCCTGCACTCACCTAGAGAAATTTCCCATTGGGAAAAGAACTTTAGGAGCCTCTAGGAGTGCGAAACCCTGAAATCCCCAGCCCCACACTCACAAAGAAGCTTTCTAGACAAATTTATCCCTGGGAAAAAACATCAGGAGCTGCTGGGAGGGTGAAATCCTGAAATCCCCCAGCCCCGCACTCACAAAGAAGCTTTCTAGAGAAATTTCCCCTTGGGAAAAGCACTTTAGGAGCTGCTGGGAGGGTGAAACCCTGAAATCCCCCAGCCCCACACTCACCTAGAGAAATTTCCCATTGGGAAAAGAACATTTAAGAGCTGCTGGGAGGGTGAAATCTTGAAATGTCCCAGCCCCAGACTCACAAAGAAGCTTTCTAGAGAAATTTCCCTTTGGGAAAAGCACATTAGGAGCCTCTAGGAGTGTGAAATCCTGAAATCCCCCAGCCCCGCACTCACAAAGAAGCTTTCTGAAGAAATTTCCCATTGGGAAAAGAACATCAGGAGCCTCTAGGAGTGTGAAATCCTGAAATCCCCCAGCCCCGCACTCACAAAGAAGCTTTCTGAAGAAATTTCCCATTGGGAAAAGAACATCAGGAGCCTCTAGGAGTGTGAAATCCTGAAATCCCCCAGCCCCACACTCACCTAGAGAAATTTCCTGTTGGGAAAAGAACTTTAGGAGCTGCTGGGAGGTGAAATCTTGAAATCCCCCAGCCCCACACTCACCTAGAGAAATTTCCTGTCGGGAAAAGAACTTTAGGAGCTGCTGGGAGGGGAAATCTTGAAATCCCCCAGCCCTGCACTCACACAGAAGCTTTCTAGAGAAATTTCCCTTTGGGAAAAGCACATGAGGAGCTTCTAGGAGTGTGAAATCCTGAAATCCCCCAGCTCTGCACTCACAAAGAAGCTTTCTGAAGAAATTTCCCATTGGGAAAAGAACATCAGGAGCCTCTAGGAGTGTGAATCCCTGAACTCCCCCAGCCCCACACTCACAAAGAAGCTTTCTAGAGATATTAGGAGCTGCTGGGAGGGTGAAATCCTGAAATCCCCCTGCCCTGCACTCACAGAGAAGCTCTGTTGAGAAATCTCCCCTTGGGAAAAGAACTTTAGGAGCCTCTAGGAGTGTGAAATCCTGAAATCCCCCTGCCCTGCACTCACAGAGAAGCTCTGTTGAGAAATCTCCCCTTGGGAAAAGAACTTTAGGAGCCTCTAGGAGTGTGAAATCCTGAAATCCCCCAGCTCTGCACTCACAAAGAAGCTTTCTAGAGAAATTTCCCTTTGGGAAAAAGCGTTAGGAGCTGGTGGGAGGGTGAAATCCTGAAATCCCCCAACCCCACACTCACCTAGAGAAATTTCCCATTGGGAAAAGAACATTAGAAGTCGCTAGGAGTGTGAAATCCTGAAATCCCCCTGCCCTGCACTCACAGAGAAGCTCTGTTGAGAAATTTCCCCTTGGGAAAAGAACTTTAGGAGCCTCTAGGAGTGTGAATCCCTGCAATCCCCCGCTCACCCGTGCTGCTGGAGATGTTGACGTCGATGCTGATGTCGGAGATGCCGCCGCCCTTGAGCGAGGCCACGCAGGTGTAGGTGCCGAAATCGGTGAACTTGAGGTCGATGATGTCCAGGTTGGTGGTGCCAGGGGACACGTCGGGGTCAGTCTGGGTGATCACCATCCTCTCGGAGCTGCGCAGGGGCCGCCCGTTCTTGAACCAGCTGAATGCCAGCTCCTCCGAGGGCACGGCCTCCACCTGGCACGAGATCTTCACCTCCCGCCCGATCTGGATGTTGTCGTCCTTGTGGTACGGGTCGGGGGTGATCCAGAAACGCCCCTTCTTTAAGGCTGGAATGAAATAAAAGAGAAGGGTTTTGTCCTGGAATGTAGGGTGGAAAGCTGGTCTGGAATTCCTTCTGAGGAAAGCCTGTCTTAGTTGAGAAATGTCATCTCTCCTGCATCCAAGACTATCCAAACTTCCAAGTCAAATTAATTCTCAGCCTCTGACCAGCGTGATCCAGAAGTGCCCCTTCTTTAAGGCTGGAATGAAACAAAAAGAGAAGGTTTTTGTCATGGAATTTAGGGTGGAAAGGTGGGCTGGAATTTCCTCTGAGGGCTGCCTGTCCTAGTTGAGAAATGTCATCTCTCCTGCATCCAAAACTATCCAAACTTCCAAGTCAAATAAATTCTTAGACTCTGACCAGCGTGATCCAGAAGTGCCCCTTCCTTAAGGCTGGAATGAAATAAAAGAGAAGGGTTTTGTCATGGAATGTGGGGTGGAAAGGTGGCCTGGAATTCCTTCTGAGGAAAGCCTGTCTTAGTTGAGAAATGTCATCTCTCCTGCATCCAAAACTATCCAAATTTCCAAGTCAAACTAATTCTCTGACTCTGACCAGCGTGATCCAGAAGTGCCCCTTCCTTAAGGCTGGAATGAAATAAAAGAGAAGGGTTTTGTCCTGGAATGTGGGGTGGAGAGGTGGCCTGGAATTCCTTCTGAGGAAAGCCTGTCTTAGTTGAGAAATGTCATCTCTCCTGCATCCAAAACTATCCAAATTTCCAAGTCAAACTAATTCTCTGACTCTGACCAGCGTGATCCAGAAGTGCCCCTTCTTTAAGGCTGGAATGCAATAAAAAGAGGTTTTTGTCATGGAGTATGGGGTGAAAAGCTGGCCTGGAATTCTTTCTGAGGGCAGCCTGTAGTGGTTTGAGAAATGTAATCTCTCCTGCATCCAAAACTATCCAAACCTCCAGTGCAAATCCAATTAATTCTCAGCCTCTGACCAGAGATAAGGGAATCTCAGGGTTCCAGATGGAATTTTTTTGAGGAAAAACCTACACAGGGGCACAGCAACTCTGGAAAATCTCATTTCCCAGGGATCCAGGGGCAGCCACAGCTGCTCTGGCAATTCCAGCCCAGGCAGGAATTCCCAATTCCCAATCTCCCATCCATCCCTGCCCTCTGGCAGTGGGAGCCATTCCCTGTGTCCTGTCCCTCCATTCCCTGTGTCCTGTCCCTGTCCCTGTCCCCAGTCCCTCTCCAGCTCTCCTGGAGCCCCTTCAGGCCCTGGAAGGTTCTAGAGATTCCATACTTTGGACACAGTAAAAAATCTCATTCTGCTCCATCCACGAGTGGTGAAAATTCAGACCTAATTTTGTTCATTCGGACTCAAATTTGTTAATTCAAAAAACCCTCAGTTTTCCTAATTCATACTCAGTTTTGATAATTCAGACTCAATTTCACCAGTTCAAACTCAATTTTGGTAATTCAGTAGCTCCTTGAACAATGAGATTCTTTGGGACTTCCAATTTCCACTCTGAACGAGCACTCCCACCACCTGGAAGAGAATTAACACTTCCAGAAATGGGAAAATAATTCACATTTACTTATTTATTTATTTATTTAGTTAGTTAGTTAATTTTCTTTTCAAATTGCAGGGGGGAAAAAGCCTAGCTTCCAGAACTGGGAAAATAATTCACAATTATTTATTTAGTTAGTTATTTAGTTTTCTTTTCAAATTGCAGGGGGAAAAAAGCCCAACTTCCAGAACGGGGAAAATAATATTTATTTATTTATCTATCTATTTATTTATTTATTTATTTATTTATTCGGTTGTCTTTTCAAATTGTGTGGGGAAAAAATCCTAAATTTGAGCTATTTGCCCTCAGCCCCACAGGGTAGGAGAGGCTTCTTCCATTGAGGAAGGCAACATTTTTAAGGAGAAAATGGAAATTTGGGGCTTTTTTTTCCTAGGAAAAGCATCATTTTGGATGCTGCTCCTTAGTTCTAACCACATCCTAAACTATCCAACTGATAGATCTTATTTATTCATTTATTATTGAATTTATTTACATTATTCATTCACTGATATTTACTTAGGGAAGTTTCATGGCTTTAATCAAGATGGAATTTTTTTTTTTTTGCATTTCTCTTTACTGCACAGCTCTCCCTCCCTTGGGAAAGCCTCAGCCAATTCCCAGGAACTGGAATCACGAGGATGAACCAGTTGGAATTAAACCAGGATTAAACTGGGAGGCACGAGCTGAGCTGGTTATTTTTTTTTATGTTTTTTTTTTTTATAAATAAGAGCACAAACAATGCTCACACCCACAAAACCCCTCAATGTTTGATGCAGATCCTTTTCAGGCAGGGGAAAACCAAAAAAAGAGCTCGATGGGCACGACCAGTGCGACGTTCCTGCCCAAATTAGTTGCTCATAACCTCAATAAACTATTTTTATTTCTGGATTTTCAGCAGTTTCTCCTGCCTGGAACTGAACAAAGCCTGGCAGGGAAGTCAGGGTAACTTTCCTTTGTGGAAAAACAACAATTCCAAGGTAAAAAAGGGGCAGAACCTCAGAGTTTGGGTCAAAGCTGTTTCTTGCAAGCAGAAAGGGTTGGGACTGGGGGGTCTTTAAGGTTTTCCAACCCAAACCATTCCATGGCTCTGGATGAGGTTCCCAAAATCCCTTCAGACCTCCCTGATTTCCACCACCTTGGGAGCAGCTGAGCTGAGCTTGATCCAAACCCAGCAGGTGAAGGAAAAGGGGTTTTTCCATCATTCCCTCCATCCAGCAATCCCAAAAAACAAACTTGGATTTTCCTCATCTGTGAATTCCTGGATCTCCATTGCCAGGAGGAGATTTCCAGGAGGAATTCCAAAATGCCAAGAAAACTGAGCCATGCCATGGATTTTGTGTTATTAATCCCCTCTCAGGCAAAATTGAGAATTTTCCATGGGTGAGACACAGAAATAAGAGAGAAATTAAAGGTTAAGGGTTTTTTACACAGGCAGAGACAAGGGGGAATGGTTATAAATGAAAAGAGGTTTAATGGGATATTGGGAATTCCTGGAATTCCCAGATTTGCTGTGGCTGCCCCTGGATCCCTGGCAGTGCCCAAGGCCAGGTTGGATCACCCTGGGACAGAGGGAGGTGTCCCTGCCCATGGAATGGGGTGGGATGGAATCATCTGGAATCATCTGGAATCATCTGGAATCATCTCCAAATCCCTTCCCACCCAAACCATTCCAGGAATCCCTGATTAACCAGCAAAACGTGGGCGAAGCTGCTGCAGACCCCTCCCAGCAGAACTTTTGGGAAAAATAAATAAAATAAATTAATTAAAATAAATAAATTAAATACAAATAAATCTGTAACTGTTCCTTCAGGCTCAGCAAAGTGCCAAAGAGGCCTCAGAGAAGGAGGATGTGATCAAACGACCCGAGATGAAACAACTTTTGTCCTCAAACTCCTCACAGACAGCCCCTGCCCTCCCTCACTAATTATATTTTCAAAGAAATAAAAATGCAGTTCAGGATATCAGGCAAGGCCTATTTGCATTCAGCAGGTTCAGCTTTTTTTGGGTTTTTTTTTTTTTTCCCCCACCTCCTCCCTGATCCACCCCAAATTTTCCTTTAATCCCTCAGAACGTTCCTGCCTCCCCAGTTTCCAGAGGCTCAAACACCACCACTAAATACATTGAATTCTGATCCATTTTCTGCAAGAATATGAATTTTTGGTTACATTTTTGGTTACATTTTTGGTTACATTATTGGTTACATTTCTCTTTTTTAGGCTTTGGCACGAGAATTGTGGATCCCTGGCTGCTTCCCAAGAGGATGCAGGACACAGGGAATGCTCAGATTTGTGGCTGCTGATGACTCTGTCCGTGTTTATCCCGTGCCAACGGGGCCATGGAGCAGCAAAACCCCAAATTTCTGATTTTAACCCTCACTGAGCAGCCAGAGCCCCCTCAGGGCACCTTCTGTGCCCTCCCCAGAGGAGGTTTGGAATAATTTTGGATGTTCCCCTTCAGTTTTTGTCCGGGATTTTGTTTTGAGCCGTTCACGGTGAGCAAGAGGAGATGTGGAGTCCTTGGAGAAGATTTTGGAGGCTTGGAGAGCTCAGAATCCATCCTGGCCCTGCTCCTGAGCACCCAGAACTGGGAATTTCCCATTTTCCAGCACTTCCATGCCCACCTCACTTCCAGGAGTCCCCAAAATCCCTGGGAATTCTGTGATCTCCTGGGTCTCGCTGTGAGCTGGGTCAGAGGGGCCAGGAAACCTTTCCTGGTTATCCAGGAGTTCCTGATCCCTTCCTGCTTCCTTCCCACATGTGGGAAAAAGAGTTTGGGATCCTGGGAAAATTCTCCACTTAATTTTTAGGGATAATGCAAGGAAATGGCCAAAGATCCCAGAATTCCAGGATTGATCGGGTTGGAAAGGACCTTAAGGGATCATCCCACCCCCAGCCATTGGCAAGGACACTTCCCATTATCCCAGGTTGATCCCAAATCCATCCAGCCTGGCCAAACCATCCTGGAATGATGGGATAATGGATGAAACAACAAAATCTGCTCCAGTATCCCACATGGGCAGAGCCCTGCTGTCCATAATTATTTTAATCTGGAATTCCAGCCTAAATGGATCCATTTACTGCCCCAAACCCTCATTCCCACTGGATAAAACCCCACAGAATTCCTGCCCTGCTGTCTCAGCAGTGACCTGTCCACTGCTGTCAAACCAAGAGAATGAAAATCCAGGTTTTTATCCAAATCCTGAATCCAAGTTTTGTCTCTGAAGAAATATCAAATCTTTTTGTAATTTTGGCTGTGGGCAATAAAGTTGGGGCTGCCTCCAACATTCTCCAGGATTCCCTCAAATTCCATTATCCAAGCAGTTTAACAACTGTCCAAAGGATCTTTGTCACTGCTGATTATCCCAGTGTGGCAAATTAAATTCATTCTTTACATGAAAATACATTTTGACATTGTTCTGTGGATAAAGAGCAGGAAAAAATCAGATTTGTTGTTGCCAAAAATTGGCATTTGCTGTCAAGGACCAGGAAAATATTGGAGAGGGAAATAACAGAGAGGAAGTGACAGATTTCTGGCTTAATTGCAAAACTTAATTATGAATAGAAGAGCAAAACCACGCCCCAAATAATGGAGTTTGTGGATTCAGCTTGGAATAATCAAAGTGTAGCATGGAATTCGGGGATGATTTGGGTTGGAAGAGTCCATAAATCCCATCCAATTTATGGGATCCCATCCAATCCCATCCAATCCCATCCCTGGGACCCCTCCCACTGTCCCAGGCTGCTCCAACCTGGCCTTGGGCACTGCCAGGGATCCAGGGGCAGCCACAGCGGCTCGGGCAATTCCAGCCCAGCCAGGAATTCCCAGTTCCCAATCTCCCATCCAAATCTCCCCTTTCCCAGTTTGAAGCCATTCCCTGTGTCCTGTCCCTCTGTCCCTTGTCCCCAGTCCCTCTCCAGCTCTCCTGGAGCCCCTTCAGGCCCTGCCAGGGGCTCTGAGCTCTCCCTGGATCCTTCTCCTCTCCAGGGGAACATTCCCAGCTCTTGGAGCAGCTCCAGCCCTCGGAGCAGCTCCGTGTCCATTTCCAAGACATCCCCACCTTCCCTGTCCTGAGAAGCCCAGACCTGGATGCAATTCCAGTCATAAGGAGCAGTCTGGTTTAGAAGAAAATCTAAAATAATTTAAAAAACCCGAAACCATTAAAAATGGAGTCATCAACTAAATAGTCCGAGTTTTTAGGGACAACACTCCAACTTGGCTCACTCTCATAATTCAAATTCCTTAAATTTGGCATTCAGAATCATGGAGTTGTCCAGGTGGGAGAAGTCCCCTGAGATCACCACGTCCAACCCCTCTGTGGTCACTTATTATAATATTATTATATT
>VXBR01004401.1:0-11304 GCA_013400215.1 Cisticola juncidis
CTGCTAGGCCTCACACTGCAACACTGTGAAAAATCAGGTGCTGAGGTGGGTTCCAAGGCCTCACGTGCAGTTTGTTTGCTTTGTTGAGATCCGTGGCACGGACAGGAGCGATGCCAGGGAGCTGCACATCGCCTACAGGCACGGCGAGCACTACGACAGCGTCCGCAGGATCAGCGACGACTCCGAGGCTCCAGCCTGCCTCCGGATGGAGGTGGGGGTGACAGAGGGAGCTGTGGGTGACAAACAGAGCTGGGGAATGCTGCCACTTGATTGCCAGCCTCCCTTGGGATGGAGGGAAGAGCTGTGTCACTCTTGTGCTGGAAGAGCAAAGCGCTGAGGTCATTGTAGCCCGTGCTGCTGGCTCTCCCTGGAGGGGCTCTGAAGGAGAATTGCAACCTCTGGGCTGGAAAAGAATCCAAAGCTGTGATGTGATGTGGGCTGTCTAGAGGCAACCTCATCTAAATGATGTAATCATGCACCTCAAATGGAAAAACACAGGGAAGGGAGGAAAGAGCTGGAAATGCAACAGCTGTATGTAGTTGTCCTCTTCGTATCTCCCTTTTTGATGTTGAGGAGTAATTGTGCTGTGCTTGAGGTTCTCTGCAAACAGCTGAGGTGTGGTATTGTATTAAAAAGAATCCATTTAAAAGGTCATTTATTGTGATTCATGATGTTGTAGTGCACTGGAGTTTGTTCAGCAGTGCAGGAGATGTGGGAAACTCTCAGTGATGGTGGAAGTTACAGTTTCCAAGATGGTTTGAATGGGATATTCCCAAGAAAAGTGTGTCACAAAATTACTTTTGTTAGGATGTCAGCCTTTTTTGGATTGCATGCTTGTGTGATCTGTTGGGCTTTGCTCTTCTCCAGATGCTTTGCAAGAACAATTTGAATAAGGCAGAGGAAGTGAAGCCACAGAAAGGCAACTCTGAAGATGAGACTGAAGTGGAGGTGGAAGATGCTGTACAAAAAGTGTGCAATGCAACTGGGTGTTCAGTAAGTATGGAGGAGCCTTTCTGTGCTT
This sequence comes from Cisticola juncidis, assembly GCA_013400215.1. Classification (NCBI taxonomy): domain Eukaryota; kingdom Metazoa; phylum Chordata; class Aves; order Passeriformes; family Cisticolidae; genus Cisticola; species Cisticola juncidis. The sequence goes on from VXBR01004401.1 coordinate 1,022, forward strand.
AATGTTCAAACCTCCTTAATACATGGAGCTAGTCCTGGGAAAAATTCTAAAAAACACTCATCTTGTACAAACTTGAGTGCCACAGCCATCAATCAGGGTGCATCTCACCCTAGAATCAGCCCTTAAATCAGCAGATGAGGTACCAACATTTCTGTGGGTGCCTAATAATTTTGGAAGGTTTGTCTTGCAGCTCTCATAAAATTCACTTGGAAACAAATCCTGTAAGTTCTGAAATTCTGTGGGTTTCAGAAGATCCAGATAAGTGGGTGATCTGTGGCTGGTGGCACTGTGCAGGTGCCTAGAACAGAAAGGGCTGAGAGGGAAACTTACACTGAAAACAGTGTATTCCTTTATTCTGATATCTTTGGGAATTTAAGGTTTGCCCCCTCACCCTTTCAGAAATGAAGCACAGACCAATGATCATAAAAGCAGCAATCCCCTCTCAGTGGTGCAGGTGGTGTTAAGGGAATGTAGGTCAGAGATTTGAACTCCTTCAGTGTTCTCCTTCCCCTTTGTGGACAGGACATTGATTTGGTGAGCCACATTCTGGAAGTGGAGGACTACAACGTGGAATCTGCAATATTTGCCATCTTGCAGGTGAAGGAAGGGGAAGAAACGGGTGAGTGCACAGTTTGTCACCTGGGGCTTTGGGTGGTGTTGGTGTTGGGGACAGCAGCAGGGCAGGTGGGGTTTGTGTGTGCTGCCACCTCACCTTCTGTGCTGGGGAAGGTTGTTAGTGAGGGCAGCTTCAATCCAGCTTCAGAAAACCTCAGGATTTCTGGGAAAAGGGATTGACTGACAGTGTGACAGCTCTCGGGTAGAGCATGTCTGAGGAAACCTCTGCTGTTGGCAGGTGCTGAGGAGCAGCAGGAGCCTCCAGGCAGGGAGCAGAAATCCTGCAGTGGGACACTGTGGGAAGAGAATGGAACTGGTTCAAGAATCTTTGGAAGTCAGAGCTTGCATCAAGGTGAAGCAGAAAGCGACAAGGGACAAGCTGGATCCAGGGAAGAGAAGCGAGCCAGCAGAAACCCAAAGGTGTGTGAGGGTTTGGCAGCAACCTGAGCACCCTTCAGTGCTTGGGGGATGCCTTAGCATTGCTTACTCAGAAACTCTCTTTTCCTTTCAGTTAAAACAGCTCCTGCTCACTGCATTTTGTCACTGCTGCAGCTGTGACTGCTCTGCCACAAGCATTTCCTGCAGCATGCAGCACTCTTCCCAAAACAGTCCTGATAAATAGTTAGGAATGTCCTCTGGCATCTGCTTGTCTCCTTTATTCCTTTTGCCCAGCTGAGCAGAGCTGTGTGGTTTGAGCTTTGTGTTTTCATCCTTCCCTCTCAGGCAGCCAAGAAGCAAAGGAAGGAGCAGCAGCGGCTGGAGAAGAAGAAGAGGCAGGAGGAGAGGCACAGGCAGAAGGTCCTGGCCACCAAGGGGGACAGTGCAGACCCCAGGACAGAGACAGACCCAGCCAACCATGTCACCCTGGTGAAGGCCATGGCAGCCCTGAACATATGACTCAGTTCTCTGCTGAGAAAAGCAAATAAACCCGGTGAAGACAAAATCCCCCCCAGGAGAATTCCCAGGCACCCACGGTTATCTTGAAATCCATCTCTGCTGGGGTTTCCAAGCACGAGAGAACTTCCTCTTCCTTTGCTTGTGAGGAGGACAATTGCTCATTGATTCTGCAGCAGCCTGTGGTGAGAGGAGTTGTTTAAACTTAACAGGAAATAGAGACTTGGGTCTGTAATCTTGGAGTTAGATGAAGGTGAGAACCTTTTCTTCACACAACGGTGTCAGATTTATTTTGACATATCTTGATGTGCCTGTTTGTTTTGTTTTTTCTTTTATTTGGTTATGCCTGGAGGAGCATATTATTTTACCTTGCTGTCAGGGAAAGCTTAACAAATCTCAGCTCAGGAATCTCTCTGGTGGGTCTTTTTCTATTTAATTCAAATAAAGCAAGGGAACAGATCCCAGAATCCTTTTCCAAAGCAAAGTGTGTCAGCCAGCACTGTCTCAAACATGACATTCCTCTTTTGTTTGCCACACAGGAATGCAGTGACAAGTTTAATCTCACTAGAAGTGCTGGCATTGCACTGGGCTGGTTCAGAAGTGATGAATACATGGAGGGAGATGGGGGTTGCTGCATCCATGCTTGCTGAGGTTTGAGTTCAGCTCCTTTGAGACCTGTAGAGGGCAAAAAAACGACTCAAAACAATAATCCCAGTGGACTCATGAGCATGCAGAGCTGATTCTTCTGATCTGATAAAATGTGACAGGAACAGGCTTGAAGTTTCTGGTCAGTGTTGTCACTTGGACACCAAAATCTCATCCCCTTTGCCCTGTTCCAGAGTTTCTGGGCTACTCCAGGGCTTTAGTCCAAGCCAGGAGCTGGATAGGTGTGTGTTACTCTCCAAATGAAATCAGTGTAGCCAAAGGACCAAGAGTCCTGGGAAGAAGCTTCCAGGCAGCAGTGATCTCTGGGAGACCTGCCTGTTTCACTTCATAAATCAAGCTTTTTCCAGGGCAGGATTTTTTTCATCTTAAATTCCATTTTGATGAGGTCACTAAGTAGGTTGTACAGCTTGACTCCTGTGATGTTTTCCACTGTAGGACTGAGAATTTGGATCGAGGTGAAAGGACTGGGGGACTCAGCCTTTGATTTATGGCTCAGAATGTTTTAGTTCCACTCAGGTTTTTGGGCTTGTAACAAGCACTAAGCTTGAAGAAAGCACACTCCTCCTACACACAGGAGACACCTCAGCAGCCAGGGCAGAGGTGAGAGGGATTTTTTAAAAGTAAGGAGTGTCACATTTGAAAGATTTGTCTGTGCCTTAAAGTTTATAAATCAGAATGGAAATATAAATAGATTTTTTTAACTGAACTGTGAAGAGTTGGGCTGCTACTTGGTATGCTCTGCTGCTGTTACTTGAAGAATAAAAAGAAAGGAGCTCTCCTGGAAGAACTGGGGATGTAGGGATTCCTTTTTCTCCAAGATAGTAATTTTTACTGTAGTGGAAAGAGAGTTGAGTCACAGCTTAGTGGGGAGAAAATGCAAGTTCCTTCAGGGGATGAGGAGTTGTGACAGCAGCTTTGGCAAGGCAGTGTAGGTAGCTGTGTCACCTGTGTCCTGCCCTGTCCTGTATTTTGGTCTGAAAGGCAAGTGTGTTCTGCAGGTTTGAAAAGATAAGAATTTGCAGTTGTGCACTGTGAATAAAAGGTTTGATCTGAATGAATTGGGGTTTTGTCCTCTGGAGCCAGAGCTGATAAGGGATTTGTTGTTGGCTGGAGCCTGAGAGCTGTGAAGGGAACTCCAACCTCAGCCCATGGTGTGCAGGATGAGAGGGGGTCTGCAGCAGCAGCACAAACAGCAGAGGGAGAGACTGGCCCAGCTCGTGCCCTCTGACACCTGGAACAAAATCTGGAGCTGAAAATGCTTTCATTTCCAAGTGTAATTAAAACACTCTTAATGTGCTGAGTTCATAGATCTTGACAAACCAACCAAATTCCCTTTATCTTGCCAGGGTAGCTCTGTGCATGCACAGCCATTCCATATCCAAAAATGTTTGGAATCCAAACTGATTTTGTCTGTCTCACATTTTCCCATTGAAATTTCCACCTTCCCAATGTATATTTTTTTTTCCTAGAGGATTTTTGTGCAACATTCTTCACAGAACTGAGTTTATGCAGTGAATTTGCTTTGTAAACAGTCCTGGATTTTCCTGGGGGGAGGAAGGGAGGCGAGGAACAAGAGGAGAACAACCCATGATTCATACATGGTGTGTGTTTATTTCTTGGTGGAGCTGAGTGCTCTGTAATCCACGGGCCAAGGACAGACAATAAGCACTGGATATCCCTTGGGGTTTGAGGAGGATCACTGTTTGTTCTGAGCTGCTGGCTGACAAATCTGAGGGTGTTTGGGCTGTCTCTGCAGCAGGCTCACTGTGAGCCTCTCAAGGGTGAACATGCAGCAGCAGGATAGAGAAAGCCTCTTTCCCTACAACCTATTCCCCACCATCACCTTCTCTGGACTTATTTTCCCAAATCCTGCCCCTGCAGGTCAGGAATTGAGTTGAACTGGAAGTTTTAAGCATTTAGGCAGGTTCTGGCTGACCTCCATGAGCATGTCTGTGTATGGGAAGGGTTTTCTGCCTGTGCTGCTCGAGGTCCTGTCCCTTGTTCCTGCTTAGGAGCTGCCCTCTCCTTCATCTCAAGCTTTGCCACATCACCCATGGTCTCCATGTCTGCAGAGCTCTGGGAACTGCAGAAAGGGAGTGAAATTGGGCATAAAGAACAATCCATAATCCAGTGTTGGATGAAAGGAAAATGGTTTGTGCTGGTGTTGAGCTGTGGAGTGGTTTCTTGGAGTTTCCTGGGCAGACACCAGCCTTAGGAGGCAGCATGGACTCTGTCTCAGCTTCTGGAGTCCTTACTGGCTGTAGAAAATGAGAACAAATGAATGGTTTGGGGTTATAAAGAAACCACATTTATTGTAGGAACATGAAGTAGGGATGTTGTTGCTTGTAATGAAACATTTAACACCAAGTCAGGCAGGAGCCCTCAGCACTGAGGTGGAAGCAAATAAATTACCCTGAAATCTCCTTTATTTTAGGCAGATCTGTAATCTCCAGAGGCAGCATTACAGGTGGAGGTGCCTCCATCGAGGCCAGGCTACAGCCAGCCCTGGCTCATTAGAGGTAATTAGGGCTAATTTGGATCATGTTCTGCTGTGGTGTGGGATGAGGGAGCTGCATGGAGCTGCAGCCTGAGATGTCTGCCTGCAAGAAAGAGCCACCCAAACCTCTGAGACCCCAGCACTGAGCTCCCCATGCCTTCAGTGAGTATTAATTGCTTAAAGAGTATTAGTTGCTTAAACAGTCATTAGGAGTGGGATGGATTGTGGATTGAGGCTGAGCTCCTTGAGAGAAGCTTGGCTTGGAGCCTGCTTTGGGGTTAGGGTGCAGCAGCAACTTGCTGGTTCTGTGAGCTTTTTTTCCCTCTGGAGCTCTTAAGATTTACTTGATGGCTGCTAAAATGTCACTTCTGGTCATTTTTAAGAAAAAATGTGTGCAGGAGTGAACATTTCTTCAAAAAATCAGCCCTCAAGCTCCATGCTGTTACCTACCCCTTCCACCACTGATTCCCAAAACACAACACTGGTCACAATTTAAAAACATATCTTTATTTGCAAGATTTACCTCATTTTTATGAGTTATTTAACCACAGAAATCAGGTTTTCCCTGTGCTGAGGCTGTGGGGAAAGGTGCTGGGCACCTCTTCAGTGGTGTGCCATGTCCTGCCTGGCCACAGGGAGGGCAGAACCCCCAGGTGTGGTGGTTTGTGTGAGGTTTGGAGCCCCAGGCAGGCAGGGGTGCTCAGCAGGAGGGTGTCCTGCCCTTGCACTTGGACCTGGGGTAGTTGTCGTAGGACCTGCGGTAGGTCCTGGCAGCCCTCTGGAAACACTCCACCGCCTTCTTGTCACACGCACAGGTCCGCTTCTGGCAGGAGTTCCCAGTTCCTGGAGGAAAATTGGGGGGAAAGGAGGCAGGTGAAGGGTGTGAGGGTCAGGGGGTGTTTTCTGACAGCCCCCACAGCCCCTCTGTGGAGTTTGGGTGGTCTCATGTCTGAGGTGTGGAGCTACCTGGCCCTGGGAGGAACATTTATATCACTTTCTCTCTGCTGTGCCTGTGGATATTTGCCTGGATCACTGGGATGTTCTTTGCCTTGATCCATGGAAAAAAGAGTTTGCTCTGGGGGAATCAAGGCTGTGCCAGTTCCCCATCCAGGATGGGTCATCCCAAACCCTTGGTGTTTGGCCCCTTGGAAAGGATGAGACCCCTCCTCAGGGAAGTCCCCAAGCTCTAAACTTCCCCATAACCCAGCAGATTCTTCTTTGCCTTATTCCTGGCACTTTCCCTGCATTTCCACCCACTTCACTGTGTGTGGTTTCCAGGCCAGGATGGTCTGAAGGGCATTTTGGCAGTGAAGCTCCCCAGGGGTGTGGGTGGCTGTGACCCCCTGCTCCCAGCTCTGCCCCGCTCTCACCACAGGTTATCTGGTTTTTTCGGAAGGTGTATTTGTAGGTGGTCGTTTTGGGGCTGCAGCCAGAGGAAACCAATTTCTTGTAGCAGCAGTCATGGGCATGGCAGCACCTGGGGACAGGAGAGTCAAGGTCAGGGCAGGGGACAGTTGGGACAATACAGTAGAACACCAACAACTCACATCTTTACTGCTGCTACCAAACCACTTCTGAAGAGGCTTTAAGGACAAGCAACAATTTTCTCATTGCTATTTCCACCCCCAGGCGCAGGAAGAGGATTCCACTGGGTGTCCCCAGGGAGGTGAGGGGTGCTGGGGGCACTGCCCTCCCCACATCCCAGTGTACCTGTCAGTGGCATCCACGGGCTGCTTGGAGCCCCCCCAGCCGCAGTGGCAGCCGTATCCATTGTAAGCCAGCGGAGATTTCCCAGTCTTCTGCTTGATCATCAGTCCAAACTGGGCCAAGTTGCAGCTGGCAAGGGCCAGTCCTAGGACTGGAGAAGGGGGGTTAGGAGCACCACGAGAAGCAGCCTCCCATCCCACCTTTCCCCAGCAAAAAAGAGCATTTCACCCTCCCCATCTGTCTGTGGGCAGGATCTGGGAGCTTTCCCAGGGTGGGAGCTGGTGGGGGTACTCACAGAAGAGCAGCAGCGAGAGGAGCTTCATTCTGCTGGTGGCAGCTCTGGGCTTTGGTGAGCCTGAGGTGCTGCTGGTCACACCTTTTATGGCTCTGCACCCTCAGCAGGGCCCCTCCTCCGGAGAGCCCAGAGTGGGCAAATATTGACAATCCTCCCCTCACTGGTCCTGCTGCTGTGCAGCTCCCCTGGTACTGCAGGAGGCCCTGGCTGTGGGATGCCTTATAGGGTGGAGTCTTGGCAGGTTTAGGATGTGTGGGGCAGCCTGGGGTGGAGTCCGTGCATGGCTCTGGGTGTCTCAGCATTCCCTGTGCTTCCCTGAGCAAAACGAGACAACTTGAGGGAGAACAGGAACCACTTAACAGTACAAGGTGTCCCTGCCCAGGGCAGGGGGTGGAGTGAGACTGTCTGAGGAGTCTCTGATTCCATGATCCACTTTCTTCCTGGATGACAGTTTTTTGATATCTTGGTAGAAAACACTGCTCTGTCTTGCTGTTTCCATCCTGACTTACCTGGGCAGTGCAGAGCATCCTCCCCTTCCCAGCAGAGTGGGTGAGATGCAACCCTGGGAGTGGAGGAAGAGCCCGTGGTCTCCAGAATGGCTGTGGCTGGAGACAGAGCTGAGCTGAGGCCACGTTTGGTGGTTTTCTTGGCTTTTCTTGGGGCTTTCTCAGTGCCCAGGTGACCCCTGCATGTGGGGATGCTCCATCCCTCTCCCCATGTGTGCTGGGCAGTGTGTTTTGCTCTCAAGTACCTCATGGCATGAGGTGTGTGGTTCACCTTTATTTAGAAGCAAAATAAGGCAAATGGCAGGGAAGAAAAAATGCAAGTGATGTATATGGAAGGTGGAGAAAAGAGGCAGCTTGTGTCGTTTGCTCAGGGAGAATCCCTGATTAAATTGGTGGTACAGAACAATAATTTAGCAGATATCTTCTGGCAGAGATTGGAGCTGCTCTGTGCTGCTTTTTTAGGAACCTCAGCATGGGCAGGCACTGAGGAAGGGAAGGAAATCCCCCCTGGGTTGGTGGGGAAACTGAGGCAGGGAACGAGGATGTGACTTGTGTGGGAATCAGAGAGATGCTGAGAGCAGGGAACTCAGCTCAGCAAAATCTCTTCCCCCTTTGCCATGGGCCCTTCGCTCCATCAGCTCTCTGGGCTAATTTAAGTAGTCCCCTGGCATGGTGTTAATTTGCTAAACCAGGATTTGCCATAATTCAGGATTCTCCAAGTCCACTACCAGTTTTATTACAGGAATAAGGGATATTCTTGTCCATCAAACTGTCTGAGCTCCACTGAAAGCCTCTCCACCCCAGCCCCTCTACCTGTGGCAGGTTTGCAGGATCCCTTCTCCAAATGGGAAATGAGCCCCCCTCAAAGCCAAATGCCTCCAGGGAAGCTGTGGGTTTTATTTCTTAGTATGAAAATCTCAACTCTTGCAGCCCAGTTTATTGCAGTGCTCTGAGGGGGTGCAGTATCTGAGCCAAAACATCAACACTTGGAGGATTTGTATGAATGGATTTGTACAGCTGGATGTCCAAGCAGGAAAATTCATGGATGGTTAAAATTCACCCACAGTTTACAAAGGGTGAGTGTGATTCAGTTTATCCCAGCCTGCAATCCATCTGGGTTATCCATCCTCTTGGTGAGGATTTGATCCTTGGTTTATGCCCTGCAATCATCAGCTCCTTCCTCATCTCCCTAAGATCCCACACGGCTGGAGGAGGGTGGCAGAAGCTGATTCCAGGGCTATTCCCTGGTCCCACTGATTTCAGCTACGGGGCAATCCAGGGTGGGAATTCCAGCTGGGCATCAGCCCCTGAGGAAACAGAGTTTCATTTCTGTTTCTGTGGCTTTATTTCATTGCTGAGCCCCTTTAATAAGGCAGTTTAGAGCACAGAGACCTGCTGGGGTCAACACCCCAAGGCACAAAACCTGGGGATGCTGAAGTGGGGGGAAGCAGCCACTGCCTGAACTGCCCTTTCCTAAGGGATGTGCTTGGGGTTCTTGCAGAATTGGACCAAAACATTCTTTTCTGGTGAGAACTCTTGTTTTGCTCAGCACTGGGTGTGAGGCAAGCTCTGGCCATACAGTCACGGCAGAGATTTAGGGGATCACAGAATATCCCGAGCTGGAAGGACCCACCGGGATCATGGAATCCAAGCCCGGCCCTCCCACACTGCCGTGCCTGCCCCCAGCCCTTCCACCAGCTTCCACCTCTCCACCCTCAGAAAAACTGGAAATTTTCGGAGCCTGGAGGTTTAGAGCTAACTTGGGGCAGTTGAGGGTGAGTTGTGTCACCTCTCAGGTGTCATTTTTGCTGAGTACTTCAAGGGAATCCCGCCTGCGAGGTGAGGGGTGGGCGCTGGGCTCGGCTGAGTCACGGCACGCCGGGAACCGCTGCTTTGGCCTCTCTGGTTTTATTTTGGAGCAACGGGAGGGGATTTGCTGTGAAGCAGGAAGCGGAGGAGAGCACAGGCTGCCGAGGGGGACCCTTCCCATCCCGCCCCTCACCGGGACCAGGGGCAGGTGTCCACTCCTCCCTTGTTTTGCTGTGCTGGAACATCGCGTCAGCGCTGCTCTCCCTCCGCGCATCCCGTGATGCGACTTGACCGGAGGCTCGCTGTCCTCGAAGCCAAAAGGCCCCGAAAGGAGGAGACTCGCCAGGGCGGAGAAGCGCCGGATCAGCCCGGAGATGCTTTTGCCAAGGGAGTTTTTGCTTCAGCAGCGCCCGGCGCGTCCCCGGCACCGTGCGCGGCGGCGGAGCTGAGCCCGGCACAGCCGCGCCGCCCGCTCGCACCTGCAGGCGCCTCNCTGCCCTGCCCCACGCCAAGCCCCTGCCTCCCCGCCAAGCCCTGCCCCGCATCCCGGCTTCAGGACCGTCCCTCTCCGCCGGTGCCATCCCACGGAGCAGTCGCTGGCAGCACCCTACTGACTCCGGGATGGAATTAGGGGTGAGCACTGCCTCACTTCCCCTGCCTCCCGGAAAGCTGATTCCTTCCTGCTGCTGCCAAACCCCTGGGCTGCGTTTTGCAAAGCTTCAGGGGCAGCTGCTGGGGTTGTGCAGGGTAACCCCTGGGCCAGCGTTAGCCCCCTGGAACCAGGGTTAGCCCTTGGGGGCAGCGTTGCCTGTACCGATCCACCGAAGCCCTCGAGGTGCCCCATCCCGAGTAGCATCCGTGGGCAGTCAGGTTTCCTACGGTGCTTCCCTCGAGTCCCGGGGTGAACGTGCGTGGGTGCTTCCCGTGAGCTGTGAACACACCTAGAGTGACCGTGACATGTGATTATTTTTTGGTGAGTTATGTGCAGAAATGAGGCCTGAGGAACTGGGGAAGGAAGGAGTCTTTGGAAGAGTGCACAGGAGTTTGGGGATGAACCTGTGGGTCGGGGATGCACTTACTGCAGGCAAACAGGATCGTCAGCACCAGCAGGACCTTCATCTTCCTCTCACCTGGGCCTGGGAGGAGAAACAGGGCACAGGCTCAGCCGGGCAGTGCGGCCGGTTTGACAGGAGCTGCCGTCAGAAGCTTCCTCTGAAATCGGATCAACCCCAACATCTGGAGGGAGGAAAGCATCTGTGCCCCCTCCCATCAGTGCTGCTGCCTCTTGGCCGAG
>VXBR01004402.1:0-51924 GCA_013400215.1 Cisticola juncidis
AGTTTAGCTATCTATAACTGAGTAGATGGCAAGTGAAATACCTGGTATTTATCTCATTAAATATTAATTTTTAACTCATGAAAGAAACCTAGGGGTGGAGGAGTGCTAATAATACCAGTGCATAAACATGTTGCATTGAGAGATGACTGCTGATGCAGTCCATGAATCTGCACTGAAGGGAATCATGGAAACTCTGATGTTTGTGTTTTGAAGTTGTATTTTGACTGTAGCTGGAAGAGCTTCTCTGCCTCTGAAACAGTTTCACTTCACATTCATGTCAGTCAAGGACCTCTTAGGAAAATGATCAAACCAAGCACAGAACTGGCCCTTTTGATTGCATTAATCTGAACTGGGATATTACTCTGAGAGAATGTGCTGTGAAAGTGTTAGAGATTAATCTTGGCAGTAGTTTATTTACATGTCTTTCTTGCTGAAGGATTAGTTAATCAAAGTAAGAAGCCCCCACTTTCTATTTAAAAAACAAGCAAAGAAAATAAATTACCTCAAAATACTTATGGCTTGCATCAGATTTCTTCTGTTTAAGGCAGTGAATGAGTTTGTGAGGATATTGTTGTTAAACTGTCCCTTCACTGAAACTCATCTGGTGCCTTAAATGAAGTATTATTCGTGTTTCCTTGTTCTGCTCTGTGGAGAGTGTAGCCTGGCTGCTGGTCTGTGCATGCTGGGCTTTTCTATTGCACCAGTTTATCTCACTTTAGGCTCTAAGCTCGGTCTGAGTTGCTGTAAATTTTGTTTAGAAGGGAAGCTGTCAGTAGATGGCAGCAGCAATCTCCTCACATAATAGCTCGAGGTTACCAGCCAAAAGAACATCTCACACTAATGTTAACTAATCCCGAGGAAAAACACTCTACTGAAGTCATTCAATGCGGGCAAAACTCACTTTTGTTCTTGGCCTGAAGCAGGATTTTGAAGCCAGGGGCCGCTGATTAGCCTCAGTTTAGACTTTGATGAGCGAGGAAGGGAAGCCAAAGGAGCCTGTGCACAGCTGGACACATCTGGCAGCTGCAGAGTGCCTGGTGGCAGCCAGCCCAAGGAACTCCAGCCCAAGGAACTCGTGTGTGGGGCCCAATGGACCATCCCAGATCCCGGGGCTGCTTTCCCCAGCTCACACTCATCAGTGCAGGCTGTGCTCAGCACAGGGGCAGAGGGCTGTGCATGCACACACCTCTGTGTCAGGGTGAAATAAATCCCCCTGGAGCCCCTCCAGTGTTCCAGTGCTAGCTCAGGCCTTAGAGGGCTTTGGAGGAATATTTCATGGACAGGGCAAAGGATCCAAAAGAGGCTCTGACCCCCAGCTGCAGTTCAAGATGTTTATTCCAGGTGGTGACGGAGGGGAAAGAGGACAAGTGCAGAAGGGGAGAGGGTCTTATCCAGGCTTCTCCCAGTGAGGGGTAACTGGACACAGCCAGTGGAGTCAGAAAGGGGAGGAGGGGTTAAACTACGTGGTTACAGGCTCTAGGGGTCTGTGAGGGGGGAGAAACCCCTCCCCAGGGAATGCAACATCAGGGTGCTGCTCCTGGAGCTGCGTTAGTGACCCCAGCCAGCTCTGGTGCTTGCATTGCAGGGGCTGTCAGGTTAAGAGCAGGCTGATCCACCTGCCTTACCCTCTGCCCCTTCAGGGAATGAGGCATCAAGGGTGCTCTGTTCTGTCCGTGTCCCCTCCTGGGTGGGGTTGGCACAGGATGTGTTTTGTGGCTGCCTCAGGGAGGGGCTGTTCACTCCTCACAAGGGCCCAGCTGTAGCAGATGCCATGGGCTGGGGGCTGTGGGGATGGAGGGGAACCTCTGAGCCACCTTGGCACCAGCACAGGGATGTCATGAATGTCACAGATTTCATGGATATCATGGAACAGAGACCAGCACTGAGGAGCAGCCATGCCTCAGGCATCTGGCTGTGCCAAGAAGAAAAAGGCTGGGTTTTACCATCTCTCACTGGGACATGAAATCTTCATTTTTCCCCAAAGAAGTTGAATAACTCTGATTTATAAGGAAGTCTGTAGTGCTGTCCTACCCTCACATTTGGGATGTCAGGAGCTATTGATTGTGAAGGGCAAAGCGGTGCCCTCTCATTCAGTATCTCCACTGAGCACTATTTACTGTTCCCATTCCTTTCCTGACCAGCCCTGAGAACTGAGCTGAACTCTCCTCAGTGCCACCAGAACTTATTTGCTGAGTGGTGAGAGGTAATTTTATAAAAGTGGTTGTGCTTTGACAAATGTGTGCAGTTAGCAGTACTGAATTTCATTTAATATTTGTTCACTTGGTGGGGATACTGAGAGCCTTTAGTTCTGCCTTCAGTTATCACCTTACCATACACATTACTGTACCTGGGCATCTATTAATAGAAGATATTTGCATTTTATCCCTTTGCAGTGTAATTTTTCCAAGCAATTGGCCAAGGACCTTTTAAACATTTTTAAAAGAATGTTAATTACTGCTACACCAGTGCTACTGATTTATTCTGCCATGTTTGTGACATGTGATTTCTATAACACCTGTTAAATCTTTACCTTCCTATTATTTTATTTTTAAAACTTTCTCTTATTTTACTCTGTATTATCATTTCCACTCATTAGTCTACCATAGTGGAGTTCCTCATTAGAAAGATTTGAAATTTGCTGTTATGTGCCTGCTTGTAGAAGATTAGTAATACTAGCCAGAGGCAAGGATTGGCCAGGATATTAACCAGACTTCAGCTTTTTAGGGTAAGTTAAATATTGTTTTTGACACTGAATTTGTTATTTAGATTAATCAAAGCCTGGCATACTTAGAGCATTTTTCTAGCTATCTAATAGAAGTTCAGAAACAGTGAAAGATGGGAAAACCCATCTGTAGCTGAAATCATACATGTTCTATTTTCCTTTGTAGAAAGGAGGAGACAATGGCAGATTTTATGCATTGAAACAATTGCTTGGTTTGGGAGATTATGGTTATGTGGTCTTGTGGGTGATTTTGTTTTTTCTGTTTTTTTAGCCCTTTTTTATTTAATATTGACATCTTAGTGGGTATTTTTGGTAGTGTGGTTTTTTGTGTGGATTTTGGTTGCCGTTTTTTTTGTGTGTTGACTTGTTGTTATTTTGGATTTTTTTAATCACATTCATCTGGCTTTTAGGCTCACTTAAGTTCTTAGACTTTGGCTCCCCTCACTGTTTGAAATGTCTGCCTGTCATTGAATGTATCACTAGACTTTTGCCATTGACCTTTTCTTTAGAGCAATATTTATAAGATGAGAACAAATGTGGAACATAAAAGCTCCTGAAAACGAAAAAGGATCTCTCTGCACTGCTTCAGAAGGGTATAAAAGCCTTCCTAATATAAAAATGTTCTGAAGTATTCCCACGAGGGAGGAGACGCCTGAGCATTAGCCCTGATGTCTCCTTGCACACGAGTGCTAATGGATCAGCTCTTGGGAGAATTGCAATTAATTCTATTTTCTGCTAAGTGCATTGCAGATCCCAGTGCAGCAGGGTGTGTGAGTGACGAGCTCCTGTGTCCCACCCAGCACTGGGGTTTGATTTCCTTGGAGATCATGGGTGCAGCAGAACTGATTTTTTTACAGGGATGATGTGGGTTTGTGGATGTGCTGCACAGCAACAGTAGAAAAATAATAAAATTAATAAAAACTTAAATAGCCAAGAACACACCACCATTTCAAAATCAGTTGGTGGAACTGCTTTTAGCTGACACAGTCTTTGATTTTTATGGATATGTCCCAGAAACATAGAAAGTTAAATAAACACTTAAACTGTAATGGGGCATTTTGAAGATTAATGTCAGTGTAGTCCAAGATAATAATGGGATTCAGTGAGGCCAACCTGTTTGAATGTTAGAGAAATAAATAAAGTGCATCATCAATTTTTATTGTGAGATTTTCTGTATTTGAGGGGATGGGGTTTTCTGTCTTTGAGGAGGAATTTCTGATCAATAATCTGGTGAGTAATCTGTGTTACCTGGTTGTGGTTTTATCAAAGCTTTGACAGCTTCCACTTTGCTGAACCTGGTTTTAATACCATGTGTGGCAATCTTGATCAAAGCCAATTAATAAGCTAATGAATTTTTGGGATACCTGCAGCAACAAGGAAAAGTATTTTCTCTTTTTAAGAAGTGAAAATAGCTGAAGAAAGACAGTAAGATGGGAAGAAGTGTTAGGGTGGTTTAGGTTTTTCTGGATGTCCTTCCTCTTTTTATTTGTATTGACACTACCTTCTATTTAGGAAGTTTTATATGGATTTTAAGGAGTTAGGACTGATGTCTGGAATGCTGGGCACATGGCATCTACCAGCAGCCAAATTATTGTTTAGAATACTTTTAAATTCCTCTGCACTTGACTTTAATGGGCACAGCAGCTTTGGTCAGGTACTTCTGTGTCCCCTGAGTTGTGTGTTTGTTTCTATCAACCATTCCTTTCTGGTCCATGGTGCCAGCACTGACCCTGCAACTCCCCCTGAACACTTTAAAGACTCATCTTTAAGTTTAAATAATTTTAAAGTGCTGGTGCTTGTTGTGTTACGTCTTGGAATCTTTCTGTGCTCACAGTGTTAAAAAAGTGGGATCTTAAGCTTTTTCTGGTTGGAACAAATGCTGCTGCTTCACTTATTTTGGTTTCAGTTAACTTACACCTGGGGAAAATAGCACATCTATTCTCTAAGTTATAAAATTAATGGTTTGAAATAATTTTATGGTTGTGAACTGTGCAGGGAAACTGGGACACAAAGAGAATTCCTGTGGCATAAAAATAATTAACACTGAAACAGTCACAAATAAGACTTGGGTGTTTAGCCTATTTTAAAAGATGTGAATTGAAGGGAAAATGTTTTCATATACATTACCACTAAAATCTTTTAAGAATTATTTTAAATGCTTAGTAATCTAGATTGGAGAAAATTGCATGTGAGAAGTGGTAGGATGAGAGAAAAGATCACAAGCTGTGCCAGGGGAGGTTCAGACAGGATATTGGGGGAAATTTATTCACTTAAAGGGATGCCCAGGGGAAATGGTGGAGCCACCATCCCTGGAGGAATTTAGGAGATGTGTAGAGGTGATGCTTAGTGTGGAGACTGTCAGCACATGTGGCTGCAGAGAAGAGGGAAAGCCCTTTTTTTACAAATAATCACATGGAAAAGAGAGAAACCAATGAGTACAACTTACTCCTGGGGAGTTTCCTAGTAGGCACAAGGGGAGAATTGAGATCAATGAGATCAATTAGCTGGAATAATCTCCCCAAGGGAGTGGTGGATTCTCCAGACCTGGACACTTTTCAAATTCAGCTGAACTGTCTAGTCTAGGTGGTGCTTTTGCCAAGAAAAGTTGGTCCTGATGATCCTTGGGGTCCTTTGCAACCTGGAATTCTGTGGTTCTAAAAAAGGCACAGTGAGTTCAGAATTTCTGTTCCTTCCCTGTCAGGGAGGGCTCAGTGTTCTACCCTGTCTGCTCTGACATGAGTTAATGTGTTTGTTGAAGACAGACACAAAAGCTTTGTATTCCACCAGAAAAACTTCCCTTATTCTGCTTATCCAGGTACTGACCAACCTGCTTGCTTGCTTTAGACTAATACATGATTGATGTAATGCTGAACTTCAGAAAGATTGCATAAAATACCTCAAACAGATGTGCAGATGGGCCCTTCTGCCCCACTGGAGTTTTGTATTTCTGGCTGGATTGGTAGGTTTAGCCTGGCTACATTTCATTACAAGGGGTCACTTGCTGGTGTGAATCCACTTTGAAGCAGATTTGTGTCTGAAATGTTCTCAGTGTCTCTGCTGGGAACAACAGATCTCTTTACTCTGTGAAGGAATAGGTCACCTTCCCTTGTGCCTGCCCGTTCCTGCCCCTGATAAAATTGTGAGAAGGGAGGATGAACTTCTGTACCTTTTTCATTATTCTGTCCTTTTTTATTCTGTGCTACGTTATTTTGGTGTTCAACCAGGTTGAACAAACTCTTAATGTGACATGAGGCCAGGATCAGCAGTATCATTGACAGGAAAATATTGTTGGTCTTTTAAATTTTATTTTATTCATGTGGACTCTGATTTTTTTGAATGTCTGTGCTCCTTCATGCCCCACTTCCATAGCTGATAGAATTATTCTTTTGTCTAATCTGTGAACTGTCTGTGCTTTTAGCCTCTATGTCACTATTTTCACATTTCAAAATTTAATTGAGTTTCTGGGGAAATGTTTCCAGTTTGTTTCTGCATGGTGGTGGGAATAAGTTGGATAAATGTCTGACCCACCAATAATTTTGTCCTCTCCTAAAATTTGAAAGGAACTGGAAATGTTCCTCCAAGATGTCCCTTTACCTGCCACATGAATATCAAGAAATCCAAATCTTTTTATTTGCCTATGTGCAAACTAATTTGAAGGTTTTCAGCTCCACTCTACAGTATTTTAAATGTGCTTTTTTGCTGAATGAAGCAATGTTCTTCTAATTGTTTTTCAAATGAGTTTTTGAGTACATGATTTAATTTATATGGAGTAGGCATATTAAGAATGAGGTAGAACTATAATTAATTTGTTACTTGATTTATTAATTGCATACTCAGTTATTTTTTAATTATATGCCCTATTCTCCACCTTCCTTTTAGAAGGTGGTAATTTTTGAGTGTGAAACTCAAAATTGAAAATTGCTTTGTAAGGATCATTTCAATGCTCAGCTGTATTCTTAGGTCAAGTATTTGTGGTTGCATATTTCAATTTTTTTTTTTCCTGGTGCTAGACCTATCTAAATTGTGACTGCTGCCTTCTAGGGCAGTCCTGAAAATTTACACTGAAATTTCACATCAAGGTCAGAACCCCCTTTCCCTGGAATGATGGAGTCCTGCTGATGTCAGCCTAAGATCTCTAAATTTGACTTTCTATACCTCTTTCCATTTGTGTGGGAAAACAAAAATATCACTGTCCACTTTTCAGATATATTAAGGCTTTTCCTGTTTAAAGTTAGGAGCCTGTTAAAGTCAGAAGTGACTTTTAGAATTGTATCACTCAAAGAAAAAAATCCTGGTATTGGGTCTTGTACGTGGTTTTTGTTTATTGCTTTGAGTTGTTCCCAAGGGGAATTTCTAAATTTTTTAGAACAACCAGTGAAGTATGGAACAGTGTGAAATATAATTTTTTTTAAAGTATTGCTCTTAAATGCTGCTGGCTCCTTCTTTCTTTCCAGTCTTGCAGGAGTTCCAAAGCTGAAAATACTCAAATGTTCTACTTGTACAGGAATATATATTTTCTGATCCAAAGTGGGTAGAAAACTGTTGAAGGCAGCCAGCTCTTGCCTATTAAGTAATATTGTTGTGGCTTGTAAAATGGGAAAATGGAATATGTGAAACTGCAGCTTTCATTTTGATGTATTGCAGGCTGTTATTCCTTTCAGAATTATAAAAGACATACTTAAGTGTGAATTGGAGAATAATGGCAAGGGAAAAAATGTCACTTTTTGGCAGCGGTTTAAAACAAATTAAACTTTAGAAATGTTCAGAGGCAGGTGTTTCCATTCTGATTCATTCCCTTGAATTAATATATCCCAAGTATTTTTTGTAGTAAATTACTTTTTCCATTTCAAACTAAAAAGAATGGCCAGACCATCCCCATGAGCTGTCCCACCTTCTCTAGGTCACCAAGTTTCTACATCTTTGGCTGGATGGGTTAGGAACATTTTGTGAACTATTTGTAGATTTTCAGCATAAGTTTTTAGGCTTATTAGGAATAAATTCACCTGTGTTCTTTGTGGGGTTTTTTAGTCTTTTTTTTTTTAATTTTTTTTTTTGTTTGTTTGTTTTTTAGTATTGGGGTTTTTTTGAGGGGAAAGTGTATTCTAAACCATTGAAAAATCCTACTTTTTGATCCCACTAGCTTGAAAGAAAATCTTTCATTGCAATCTACCAAAGACAAGGTAGAGTAATGTCCTTCAGGAGAAGAAAGAAGTGTGAAATAGAGCAGAGCTACCTTAAACGTGCATAATTATGATAATTAGAACAATACTAATGAAAGCATTGTTTGAGATACTTGTTTCTGCAGGGGAGAGGTTGTGGATTAATTAAGGATTACAGCAGCACTGGAATAGGATACACTGTTCTTTAATCTTGTTTTATCCCCTAGAGACCTCAGGAAGGCACAGCCTGACTGAGCCATTTCAGGTCTTGAAATCACTTTGTTCTCTTGGTTCTTGCTTATTAATAATGAACTCATTTGTACTGTGTGTACTTCTGCTTTGCTGCTGTGTCTGACTGAGATAAAAACAACAGAAGAAGTTTGTTTTCCAGGAATTGAAGGATAATATTCACCCTCTTCCATGCTTTATATAGGATTCTGTGGTGTCATTAGCTAGCACAGTTGATGGAAGTGCTCTTCAGCAGCAGAGATTCCCAAATGTGCTCTAAATATACTAAAACAGATTCTCAAATGTGCTCTAAATACACTAAAACATGCTCTAACAGCATTCATAACCACTGGATGCTTGGAAATTATTTTGTTTTGTTGGTAGGAACGTGAATGGAGTAGTGCTGGTTAATGTAAAACATAAGGCAGGGAGTTCAGCAAGGGTCAGGGAGAAAACAGCAGCTGAAGGGTGGTAAATATGGAAGAAAATACCAAAATGCTTTTTATGGATTCTTTCTTGCTGAAGGTGGAATTAGAATATATGTGCATTATGTCTCAAAGGGTGCTTTTTCAAATTGTGCACCATGTGCTGTACCTGCCATGGCTCTGTTCCCTCTTGTGACAGCATCACCTCCTGCATTCTGACCTCTCTCAGGAAAACTGAGCAGCCTTTTCCACCTAAACTGCAGCTGGGCTGGGTCTGATCTGGGGAAAGAAGTGTATTCTCTGCCCAGTTGGGCTGTGCTGTCCAAAATCTGATATTCAAAGCTTTAGAGCAGTGACTGCTGTGATTATTTCTTCATTATAGCTTTCATTCAGGCTGGCCTAAAAAAAAAAAAAAAAAATTGGAATGATGGCAGGTACTTTATATTGTTGTCTTAATTTCTTCCTGATTTCTCTTAAGTGAGAGCTGGAAATGCAATTTGCCCTGTGTGGAGTTGCTTTGATTGGATGAGGAAGTGATGCTTAGGAAGTGTCACCGTTCCAGACCCGAGTCCAAGGAGCCTGAGGAGCTCCACAGGGAATTTGCATTTCATGTGGAAAGCCCTTGGCAGTGGGTGCAACTTTGGGCTGATGATCCTTCTTTTCAGATGCCAGGTTGAGCATTTTCTGAAAGTTCCAAACTGGATTTTTATACATATATAATTCATAGATAAATTATTTAGCCCTTTTTCTCAGGCTTCATTCATGTCAAGTTAGTGCAGGGATAATATTTTAGCTGTTCTTTTAATCTAGTTGCCTAGTCTTGGTTTTAAGTTTGGTTTAGTCAGGTGTGTTTTTCTTCCAGTTTCACTCTTTTAACCTCTTAGTTTTCTTTCCCTGTTCCTTGAGGGAGAGGTAGTTCTTCCTTCCAGTTTTGTATGAAACCCCCTGTTTGCCATCTGCCTCCTAGGTTTATTTCCCCCTTTAGCTTTTTGCCTTTGCATTTTGTCCACTTTTTCCATTTTCATCCCAACACTTTCCTGCATTAGCAGCAATAGTTTCTCATTTTATAGCTGTGGTTTTTCTTGTCTTTCATATGATCCTTGTTTTAGAGGCTCCATAATTTCAGTGTTACCAGGCATTTTCACAAAGCCATTAAACCTGACATATTTTGTGACTCCTACTCTTGTATGTTATAATTAACCCTAACTATTAATCAAGACAGAAAGACCAGTAGCTAATATAATGAACTAATTCCTTGCCACATTATTAAAGTGAGTTATTATTTACTTTATGTGGGAAATATTTTATGTATGTTAGAAAGGATATTGTAAGGATGGAAAACATTAGAATGGTTAACTTAACAAACTGTAATTGCTTTTTCCATCTACTGAAGAGCCTGGTTGTTCAAGAGATTGAATGACTTTAACACCCACTCATTGTTCACCATGCAATAGAAAAACTGGGCCTCTTAAATCAAATTTTAACAATCCGCTCCTAATTTAACACCTATTGAACCTTTTGAGCCTGATGGTTTTCCAGTAAACCAGCAGAATCAGTATTTTATCTTACAATGTCAGCCAATTTTCACCTTTAAACAGAGCATTTCTTAATAATTGATATTCAGGATTTATTTGGCTTACAGCTGTGAAACTACTGTAGTTTTTCTTGCTGCTTAGAGAATGCAAATTGTTTGGATATAATTCTGTGCTTGTTAGTGACATTGCTGCTAGAATTTGGCTTGTGTTGACTTATTGACAGTGAGCTCTTGAGTTTCCTTCAGTTTAAATAAGGACATGGAATTAAATCTGCACTTTTTACTAATAACTTTAAAGCTGATAAACCTCAAACCTAGTGAACTCCTAAATTTAATTTCCAGTAAAGAAAAAAGTTGTTGTTGAAAAATCAAAGTTGTTACTCCTAAATAAACCACTCTTTAATTATTAGTATGCAGCTTGTGAGGAAAAGCCAATAAATAAAACGTGCTGCTGTTTATGGGCACAGAAAAAGAAAAATAAGAAGAAAAATATTTGGAATGGAAAACTGCATCTACCTAAAGTGTTCCACATGGAGAAATAAGAGTGAGGGATTAAAGCAAAAGGTCGATGCCTGGATTGCCAGCAGTGTTTTGTTCAGCTGGAGCATTGAGCAGCAGGCTTGGCACACCTGCATTGGTATTGACAGCTGGTGCTTTTCTTGAAGGTCAGCAGCTGCACCAGGTGAGAAATTCCATGCTCAGGCAGAGACTTTTTGACCAGTGATAAGAAGGTCAAGAAATTGATTTATTTCTTTTGCTGTGGGTGATAAAAAAAATGAAGTTAGTATCTTGTGCTTTATTGGTTTTGGTTTTAGTTTTATTGTTTTGTGGACTTAGCTGTGACAGGATGATGCCTCCATCTTGCTTATCCTCTATAAAATTTAACAAGTGAAGGGCTGGAATCTGCACCTGGGATGGGACAGGGGGGAATGAGAGGCTGGAGAGCAGCGCTGTGCCAGGGGCCCTGGGGCTCCAGGGACAATTCAGGGTGAGCCAGCAGTGCCCTGGCAGCCAGGAGGGCCAGCCCTGTCCTGGGGGCACCAGCACAGCACGGCCAGCTGGGCAGGGAGGGGACTGTCCCCTCTGCTCTGAGCTGGGGCGGCCTCACCGCCAGTGCTGGGGGCAGCTTTGGGTGCCACAAGGTAAAAAAGACACAAAACCATTAGAGAGGGTCCAGAGGAGGCCACGAGGATGGGGAAGGGCCTTGAGGAGGGCTGAGGTCACTTGGTCTGTCCAGCCTGGAGGAGACTGAGGAGAGACCTCACTGCAAACTCCAATTCCATCCTTCCCTGTGAGGGAAGCAGAGGGGAAGGCACTGAAATCTCTGAGGTGACAATGACAGCACCAGAGGGAAATGGCTCCAGGCTGTGCCAGGAGGGGCTCAGGCTGGATATCAGCAAAGTTCTGCACTCAGGGGTTGGCTGGACCCTGGAACAGACTCCCCAGGGATGGGTGAGGTTACTTTGTTTCCTCTGAGCAATGTTTGGGCTGATGGTCTCAAAATTTGGTTTAAAAGTGCTTTGCACAGGACAGAGGTGGGACCAAGTAGCTTTTATATTCCCATTTGTAATATCCTTACTATCATGAGCAGGTCAAGCTAACCTTAAAATTTCTCACTTTCTGCTGTGTTGTATTTTGTAGTTTGTGGCCCCAAAGAGCTGCTCTGGATCCCCATTTTTAGACTGGAATTGTTGTTCCTGTCTGCTCCATTCACAGAGCATTGCTTCATCAGCAGAGCAGCAGGATGTACTGGGTGAAAACAGAAAATCTCTAGATATCATGATTTATACCTTCATCTCCTACTTCTAAATAAAAATAAATGAATATAAGTTCTATCTTCACAGTAACTGGATTTTAAAAGTGGAAAAATTGGTGTTAAACATTCTAAAAATCTGAACAAATCTATTTGTCATTTTCTTTAGAGACATCTTTGGTTTAAATGGAAATACTGATTTGGATGTATACTTCAGTGGATGAGGCTTGTTCTGCTGACGAGCACCACACCAAATTGGTGCTCTAAGCAGCATTGCTGATTGCATTAGAGGAGAATCATTATCTTTGCTCTGAGTGATTGGAGATGATTCTCCCTCGATCTGCAGTCCATGAGGTTCTGTGAGCATGCACCTCACTGCTTTCCCTTTATGTGCTAAATGCTTGCCTGAAAAAATAAATGTGGCATCTCAGTGTGTTGCTGTTTTAGTCAGATATTTGAATTTATGTGTGCACATGTGCAAGCACAACTGTGTGTACCTGGGAGGACAGAAGGCGAGGGAAGTAGTGATAAATACTTGAGAAGGCATCACAGATTTTGTGTTTAAACTGCCAGAATTACTGCTACAGGAAAATAATATATAATGCACATTACATAGCAGAAAGGGTTTCTGTTCCTCTCTTTAGCATGTGGGGAAATGCCAGAATTCCCCATTTCTGGGATCCAGGAGAGTGCATTATCCCAGCACATGGCTCATCCTCTGATGCCAGTCTTTACTATTTTTCAAAACAGCTAAATTGACTTTTTCTTTACTCCAGGCTCATAATTGGCTTAGAATAATTTATTTAAGGCCAAGGCTGTTAGCATGTGCTACATATGAGTGCTTCTGTACTCCAGTATGAATTTTTCAGGGATCTTTTGTGTGTCCCTCAAGGTGCTGGTAAACTGCAGCCACTGTGGTTCTCAGGGCAGCCTGGAGTAAGGGATTCTGTGTTCTGCTGAGACACCTAAAATGCTGATGGAAAATGCTGCTTTAGGGTCAGTTTTCTGAAAGATCTTTTCTTTGTAAATTAAATGAGAGCAGATTTGGGGTATATTTTTTAACCCTCTGTAAATTCTTTTAAAGTGTTTTCAAATTGCCTTATTTTTTTAAAGCGCCTTCATTATTTACTGGCAAAATTAATTTCTTGAACATGAATAGTCAAGTTACCTCTTTCTCTTAAGAACTGGCAATTAACTGAAATTCTTCTATTTGAGCTGCTACATTTACCATGAATAGCTTGTTTAACATGAATATTTTCCCATGTAAACTATCTGAAATATTTGTCTAAGCAAAATATTTAAATGCTTTGGGTCATGTTGAATACCAGAGGTGCAGGCTTGATCATTTCTTGAAATAATTTGTAGTCCTTATTGTGCTCTGCTTTTTGATAGAGGACACTTGGGGTTCAGCTGTGCATCAGCAGGTGGTATTTCCCTTGCACTAGAGAAAATCCTTTTTTTGGGTTTTTTTCCCATTTATTCTGGAGTCAATCTCCTGTAGAACTAAAACAAGATTCTAAAAATCATCAGGCAGAAATGGCAGCAGTGGCCCAGCCACAGATTAGATATCCCAACCTCTTCTGGGGGGAATTATTCTCTCAACATTTAGATGACAGCTGAAAATGAGAAGGGGGATGGTTTACTCTGAGTTGTTATGCTCTCAGGCTTGTTTGCTTCAGGATACCTTAAAAGGATGTTCACTAATTATGTCTGTGGGCTTTGCATGTGAAGAATGGATGGATAAATTAAAAAAAGAAATAGAGAGCAGTCTGAGTAGTTACAGGTTTAGTTAGGATACAAAAAGATAATTTTTCTTTGTAAAGAGATAATAGAAATAATATAGCTGGCTTTAGGAATCAGCTCTCCACATGATTTGTCTGTCTGAATTAATAAGAATATTGCTATGCTAGTAGACCTAGACTGTGGTGAAGAAAGATGGTTTCTAATGGCCCTGACAATAGCTGGGAAATCACCTCTGGAAATCTGCATATACAGATCAAATAATACCCTGGCACACTGGGATGAATCGCTGATCCCAGGGCCTTTTATTTCAGTTTTAATAATAAAACCAGCAAAATCTGGTGCAGTGAAAAGACTTCTGCTCCAATACATGCCCCACTGTAATTGCAGTCCACCCTTCCTTCCTCCAGCCTGCCCCTGTGGGATTCAGCTGAGCTGTGCCCCTTCTCTTCCTTGTGCAGATAAATAAAGCTAATAATTCGAAATGTAATGAAAATGTGCAGTAGGCCTAATATGCAATATATGCAGTCATTATGAATACTTTTTCTATTATGTACTCGACATTTTCAGGTCCCCAAAAAGCCTAAATATCCCTTTCTTCTCTTCCTCTAATTAAGCCTCTGCTAATGTGAGATAGTAAATAATTTGAGTGGAATGGAAACTCTATTCTAACAGGGAAATGTTGCTTTTCAAACTTGTCCAGCAGTGCCAAGAACTCTGTTCCAAGCTCAGGCCAGGGAGGAATATGGGTTTTCTCCCTTGTTTTAAGACACTGCAAATAATTGCAATAAAATTGCAAGCTCTGCTGGCTGATTTTAGTGTATATATAATGTTCCCTTGTAAAATTATTACCAAATTCTTATGTTAACATTTTTATGAACTCTGATCATTTATGATAAGGTTGGTCTTGGAACTAGCAAATGGAAACCTTGATCAATTTATTTAACCAGAGCAATTAATTCAAAGTTCAGGCTTGTTTATCCAAGTGTAACTATTTGAAGAAAAGGATGATATTCTTTTTTCAACACTGGAAGAGTTGGTGCCTGATGAGAAAAATCTGTCTCTAGAAAAGGGAAGGGTGGGCATGGCCACTGATGCTATTTCAGCTCTTCTGTAATTCAGCTTTCTGCAACACTTGAAAATTATGAAATGAAATAACAGAAATGAAAATTAGAATTGCTGTACAGAAGAGAGCAAAACACAAAGTGCTTGATAATGTCAATTTTGCTTATTAAAAAATCTATTTTAAAAATCCCCAAAGCTCCTAGGAAACATATACCAGATGACTGAGACACTGTTATTAAAGAACGTTTTTGGAGTCTATAGAGCTACATTTATGTTATGATTGTGTTACTCCCTAGATCAAAGCTAGGAAATGGATGACTAGAAAGAAGATTTTAGCTGTCTGAAAGCTTTAAAAGACAGACAGGCACTCACTGCTGTTGTGAAATTTCATTCATTAAACACAGTAGGGGAGTGTAATGCTGTAAGTGAAGTAACAAATTTAAATTATTTAATTGTGGAATAATGCCAAATTTCTTGTAGCTGCTTTTTTTTGTATTACAGATGGTTATAAGGATACTGCTGGTTGTTTTTCAGGGTTTTAGCTGCAGTACATGTGCTATTTCAGGTCTTTTTGTTCTCCTGGTGTTCTCACTTTGAAGACTGACACCTTCAGACAGGAGAGCATTAAGAACTTTGAGTATATTTGCTGCCAAAGCAAACTGTTGCTTCTCTCTGCTCCATTTTGAGCAAATCCCCAGTTTCAGCCTGTTGGGATTCCTGGGGGCTGAAGTATTCAAGTTGAGGAAGCTCCAGAACTGAACGTGGTGGGGCAGAAAAAGCTTGACTTGTGCAATGAATATGCAAAATCTGAATTATGGGACATACCAGACACTCTCTTGAATCCCTGCCCTGTGAGCTGTGCAGGCATAACTGGTACAATAATTTTATTAGACTTTTCAGAGATCAGAACTGATGAGAGGCAGAAACTGAGGGAGAAATTGTGGCCATTGGCTGAGATGAGATCCTCTCCCCCTGTCCTTTGTCACCAGGCAGTTCTTAAGGTCAGACTTGACCTGAGGTAACCAAGTGTGAGATGAAATCATTAGAGCAGCAGCAGAGGAGGGCAGATCAATGTCCTTTCCCTCTCTGTGTGACACCAAGTTCATTGTGAGATGGTTCATGAGACCTCTCTGATTTAAGGAGCAGATCCTGCTCAAAGCCCTGCTCATTTGGCAGGAACTGCAGTTCTGCTCCAGCTCTGAGAGCCTGAGCTGAGGGAGGGGGGTGAGTGTCAGTGGCCTTTGGGATGCAGCAGGGACAGAACCACTGCATCCTTTGTGAAGTTGTTTTCCTTATGCTCTAGATTGATTCTGTTTTAATTGCACATTCCTCTGCCCTGTTGGCAACATCCCACACTGAACTGCTGTGTCCCTTGAGCTGCATCAGTGCTAAAATCTTGAAATGAGAAGAAAAATGCACTTTTTGGAGTATTGATTTGCTTAGGTATTAAAATTGAAATGCTTAACTTATAGGAGTTTGCAATTTAGCTAGTAACTTGTCTTTGGAGTTTTTCTTGACCATAACATAAGTAATTAAGGAAAAATGGCCATAGAATCTGCAATTCTGTGAATTAAAAATTCCTGTTGAGGAGATGATTAAAGTGATTGTTGCCTGCATATGGAAATGTGGGCCAGCTGTGTAGTTATGAAATTAAACTCTTCTTGTTATAGGTGTGAAGGAGGGAGAGAGGTTCTTTATAATAAATAATAAAGAGAAGTTATTCAGAAAGACAAAACCATTAGATCAGAGCTGTATTAGCTGAACTGATGGAATAGAAGGTTATTCTCATGCAAAAGTGGGAATAAATTCCCAACTTCAAGTGCTGTTTGCCCAGATGCCATGGAAGGCACTGCAGGAATTGTATTTTACATTTGCTGCTCTCTTTGGCTGTGGGAATTCAAACTGGGCCCCCTTTGCCCTTCAGAACTGGGCAGTGGAGACTGGAAAGGGCCTGCAGAGATGGGGTTGCTCAGATTCTCTCATTAGTGTTGAAGCTTACATCTTGGAATGGAAATTTATTAAGCCAAACCAGTAAGACAGCCTTTTGGGTTTGGCTGCTATTTTTAATGAGGATTGGGGGTTCCAGATCCATTCAAGGCTTCCACTATACCATTCCTAATGAAAAACTGTTTGGAAATCTGGTCTTGAAACCTTATAGTAGTGATTTTTAAAATTTCTTTAAAAAGCCCCGAACCTGAGGAAGATACCTAACAGCACAGGCAAAAAGCCATCTTTGAAGCAAGTCCATTTATTATGAAATAATTATTTTATTTTTATTATGCAAAATAATAGTTTGCTTAGTACTCCACTCTGTTGTCACATCTCTGAAGTGTTCTCTTTAGATTGAAGTCCTGGCCAAAGGGAGTCTAAATTATGTAAATGTTGTGAGAACCACTGCTCAAACCCTGGAGGAATTACTGCTTGTTTCCTGTCCATAAATATGATGGAAAATCCAGTGCTCTCCTAAAGAACAGAGAGACAGCCTGCATGAGGACCTCTTGTTAATTTTTTTTTCTTTTAGAGAGACTTAAGTCATACAGAGACAGAAATCTTGTTAGGCCAAGTTTCAATTCAATTTTCTTTTTTGACTATTTTATGTCCTCTTTTAACCTATTTTTGATGCTTAAGAAATGCTCTTCTTTTTATGCTGAGCAAAACTCTTCCTGTTTTCATCTTGGAGATGAATACCATTTTATTGGACTAGATGAGGAAAATGAAGATGTCTTGTATTTAATGTCTTTGTGTATAAATCTAATTGGGTATTGATGTTGTCTTCATGGGTAAAACTGGAAATCACAACCCTCTCCAGGAAAAGGCAGTGAGGGGTGTGCATGGACCTGCTTTACACAGGCTGCTCACAACCACAGAGGGAAAAATGTTTGTGGAAAACACCAAGCAACAAGATGGACTTCATTTGATTCTGATGTTATCAAGTTTTTTAGGTCCAAATTGGCTTTTACAATAACTGAAAAGGAAGAAAAGAATTTTAGCTATTGCAAAGTGCAGAGCAGCTAAAGGTATTATAGAATTATTTTTTTCCCTCTCTCCATCCTACAAGAATTTTTATAGAAAAACATGAATCTGTGTTGTAGCAGTGGCTCTGCTGGGTGTGCAGATTGTGGCTTCATCCAAAATTTGACTGTCAAATGGAATTTATTCTTAGTGTAATTCCTGAGTCACTGATGAACTGCAAGGGACACATCTGACCCACATAGGTGGAGCTGGCAGCTCAAAAACCTGCAAATAAGCCATCATATTTCTTAGTATATCTTAAGATTTTTTACCTCTTAATGTACCCTCTTGTTGTTTGTTTTGGTTTGGTCTTTTTTTGTTTTGTGTTTTTTATTTGTTGGCAGGTTGTTTTTTTTTTTTAAATTTTTATAGCATTTTCAAAGCTCAATGTCAGTGCAGAATTTGGCCTAGTGTAGACATGTCTTCTCATGGGTTTATAAACACTGTAGCTCTAAATACAGTTTTTAATGTACAAGAGAAATAGTTTGTATCCTGAAGAAAACGTGGTCAAACTCATATTTTGGAACAAGTCATTATGGAAGTATTAAAACTGATTTTCTTCTTATGATTTCACTTTTTATTGTCTCCCTAAATGCTATCTTCATAAAAAACATGAAAAGTGAAGGTCTAGTTTTCTATCTTTCCTACCTTTAACTGCACCAAAGCTGCATGGGACTGCAGTCCATGCATTTAAACAAAGTCTGCTTAGGAAATCCCTGTATTGCAGCAGTGTGGGAATAGAGGATGCAGGAAATGCTTTACAAAGCTCCAGCACTAACACAACCACTTGGCTGGAATTGGATTGTGTGTGATTTTTCTGCCCCCATCCAATGGAATAATCTTGTCAAATGACGTGGGGAGCTTGGTAGCCTCAGTGCCACAGCAAGCTGGTGGCAGAACTGGATCACATTTCCAGTGTTTGATTATTTAGGGATGTCATACTCATGATGTCCAGGACTTCTGTGGCTGAATGTGCAGAATTTGAAAATTTTTATTATCAAATCAGCATTACAACAGTTTGAGGTTTTGATTTTTTTTTTTTTTTTTTCATTTTTTGTTTGGTTTTGAGATGAGCAGCAGGACAGTTTCACTGTTCACCTATTTCACGTGTGCCCCCTTGTTCTGATCCAGGATAAAACCCTAGAACAGCACTTGTACTCTGTGTGTGTCTCAGTTGTTTTCCTGCTCAAGTTGAATATGAATTAATTGATAGGCTTTATTAATACTTGCTTGCATAAGGAATGCATGATTTTGCTATGCTTCTAGATGGATTTGCTAGCTATTTGTTGGATTAAATATTTAATATGATAATCTCTGCCTGCAGTTGAGTCCCAGATCAGTGCAGATTCTCTGAGTTGTGGGTCTATCTAGAGATTATCCATTTCTTAAAATGATTGATATTATTTTAATGTCTGTTCTGCTCTTTGTGACATTCTTCTGCAAGAAGAGATTTGGCTGTGCATCACAGAGAATTCTTTGTATCAAGTTAGATAAAAGTAGCTGAACAGTTATTCTGCAGCTGTCCCCAGCCTGAGAAGTGCTGCCAGGTAATCTCATTTTATTTCCAGCTGAAGGAAGATCTGGGAGTGGTTTACAATGGGTGTGAATAGCCTTGCACACTGGTTTTTGCAGATGGGAGATCTATAATTTGACTTTAATTTGGGATACCAAGCCATGTAAACAGCATTTCACCTGATAAAGCTGCCAGCAAAAGAAAAATACCAAACCCCAAACTGTTAAATTTGCATTATGACATAACTGAATTTATTACTGGTCAGATACAAGGCTAAATTTTGTGTTCTAGATATGTGGATATATCAATTGCTTCTCTTTACAAATACTTTGATTACTGGAGTCCTGACTACTTTTTGTCAGTAATGTCTCTGTACTCCTGCCTTTGAAAGTGGAGTGATGTAACACAAAATGCTGAAACAAATTGGGACTGTTAGGCAAAGCAGACCTTAGGATTGAATGTCTGTGGGTGTATGTTCAGTCAGTTTGGTTTAGGATTAAGTTCTGTTAAATTTGAATTGCAGGACTTGACAATATTTGCATTTTTTTCCTAAATTTCACATTAGTTTGAAAATGTTATACTTCCTGGAAGATACAATCCATATTGGCTGGCTTCACATGTTTTGCTCAGGATTATAGGATATACTTTAGAGAAGCCTCTCAGTTGATACTGTACTGAGCACAAAAGTATCTTATTGACTTGTTAAACTGGGACATGGGGAAACATTAAATGCTTATTTACAAAAGTAGGCCACGGTACTTTGTGATTTCAGGCTCATTTTCAGGGCTGGGTTGTTAGTGGCATTACCACCATATGCTCCTTGTTGGCTGAGGTCACACTGCAACTGGGAAAGGATTTTCTCTTTTTATTAAACTCTTAAGTTGTTTTTTATTGTTCACATAAGTATTGGTTTCAGTTATTTCAAAGACTGAGATCAAATACAGGAAAGAAAAGCAGCAATGTTTTTTTCTTTTGTCCTGTTTGCTTCTCAGGAGTTAAAGTGAACTGTCATGTACCCACTTCTCCTTCAGAGCTAGAAATATCCTCAGTTTTGTGTGGTTCCCTGCCTGAGGAGGGTGGGAATATTTACATTAAATTTATGAACTGATGAGACATCTGCAGTTCATTCAATTTTGCCTTCCTGTGTGCTTGCTGTGTGGGATTATTGTAAAATATGTTGTAATTTGGAGTGCCCTCTTTATAGGTCTGCCCCATTCATTTTTGAGGCTCGCTATGTTTGCAAAAATATAATCAAATTGTCGTGCTAAACCTCAATAGATGATGGAAAATTCACAGTGGCTTGTAGAGGCATAAGAGACTTTCCCCAAATATATGGGAACAGCCCAGTTTGTGGGAAGATCAGGCCTTGCTGCTTTGAGCTGAAAAGTATCAGTTATCAATTGAAATAAAGTTTATTCTTCTTTTGAAAGCATCAGCTGGATTTTTAAAATAATTCTTGTTTTGGGATTCTAAAAGGAGTTGCTGTTTTCCTAAATTCTGCTTTCTACAGTGAACTTGAGTTGTATGTGAACATTTTTCCCCTCTTGTGAACTTATCAAAAACAAAAGAAATAATGAAATGCCTCATCTCAGCTTCTCAAAAAACAGCTCCTGTTCCATGGTTTCCAAATTCTTAAGTGTTTCAAAAGCCTCCTCTAGATTTTAATCCTTTTTGGTCCAAGTGTCTGTAGAAGCAGAGCTTCTCTTTAGGCCACTGTGGGCTGTCACTTGGATCCCTCTGCAGCAGTAGCAGTGATTCTGCTTTGAGGCTTTTCATTCCTCTCACCCTTAGCTGACAGTGAGAGGATTTCATGTTGTAGGTGAAGTTTTCTCAGGTGGAGTGGGGGAGACAGCTGGATGGAAAAAATAATTAGATTTTAGGGATACTAAAGGAAGGCAGATGTGCGATATCTCTGAGAATTGTGAGGATGGGTAGCACAGCAAGGGGGTATCTGAAACCTGAGAGTCTGAGCTGGTGGCCTTGTGGAATCCTGCAAGACTCAGGCTGCTGGAGGAGCTGCAGTGGCTGCAGTTGCATCTTTGCAGCCCTGCAGCAGTGCATGTGGGATGTGCCACATGAAGAGGGGCTTTGTTGGAAATATCTGCAGACCTCTCTTATTTCAAACTGAGCTGTGTTCTGTCCCTGCAGCTGAGCCTGGGCAGGTTTCACCCCAGGGATGAGCTGGGTGAGTGAGGGCTGCCAATCCTTTCTGCAGTTGTCACTGGCCACCTGCCCACCCTCAGCTCTGGATTATATTTCCTTTCTTAAGGGCCCAAGTTGTCAAGTGCTTAAGAAGAAAACCCTTAGGGGTATTATGAAAATAATAATAAAAATATATTTAAAGAGCTGGCATCTCAAACTGCTTGTCTTAAGTGGAGCCTTGTTGCTGAAGTATTTTGCTCAGAGCATTTTCTTGACCCCTTCCTAGTGGTAAAGGTCATTAATAAAATCAATAGCTGTCCTCATGAAATAACAGGATAACCAGAATTATTTTTCTGCCAGCTTGAATAAGGACTCTGCTTGCTGCAATTCTACTATTTCAAGCTGCCTCTTCATTTTTGGACACCAGCAGCATGACTTGAGTCCCAGAGGCAATCTGTAAACTGAAATGAGGTTACAGCTACCTTTGGGGCTGAGCTCGGATTGGAGTGCTCAGTATTGATTGCACCATTCAGAGTGTTGTGGATTTTTTTTTTTTCATTTGAACATGCTGCTTTTTTTTCTATCACCTAAAGATTAAATGAAGTAGAATAAAATGTGTTATGGCTTTTTCTCTAAGCATGACAGAACTTGGGTTTCTGTACTGTGGGGATTTTCTAAACATGAGCAGAGCACAGTTAGTCTTGAAGGACCTGGAGAGCTGTCATCCCAAATATTGCACGGAAAATGATTTTTATTTTATTTTAAAACCTGAGCCCTTCACCACTGTGGGTGATACTTGAATGCACTACCTGGGATTTAGTTCCACTACTAAGAATGATTTTTATCTTTAATCAGACAAGTTTTATCTTTATTCAGACATATCCTACCCCTGTCCTCCTTCCAGTCTCACCACTGCAGCACAGTTAATCATCAAGTTTAGCACTGGCATGTGTTCTGTTCAGTTAATTGCTCTTTCATGCAAATGTTTTGGGAGTTCACAATGTTAATATGGTGATTATTTCCTGCTGAAAGGCAGGTGAAGCCAAAAGCAGATTGCAGGCTCCCATCCCCTTGCACCAAAAGGAAACTCTGTGTGTGTTCAGTAGAGTGAGGCAGATGTGCCTTGGATTTACAACTTCTCACACCACCAGGATTAAGGAGTGCTTTTTCTGCAAGGTCCAATGTCACTGAAACAGCTGGGACTGCACTGAATATTCAGAATATGCTGGCAGCTGGGCTGAAATTAGAGGTGGCCTTATTCCAGCCAGGAGTACAAGGTATTGGACAAGGGGTTTTTGTCTATTCTTGGGCTTCTGTTTCGTTTGCTTTGTGTTAATTGATTTTTTTTTTAAATTCTGTTTGCACAGAAAAGTTTGCTCTAACTACTTCAAGGGCATCAGTTAATTGATGATGACCTTTTAATAGAACATTTTGGTATTTACTGAACTTGAGATACATAAATTTTAAGCCTGTCATATCTAAGTTGAAAGGACACATTTAAATGGAATGCAAAATTGAAATTTTATTGGGAAAGAAGCTTGGAAATGAAGAATTGAAGTTCTGATATGGACTAAATTGAAAATCCCACTTGCTTTGTGTCTGTACAGTGCTTTTGATTAAGGAATCACTTTCTTGTTTATTCTTTGCTGAAAAAGTCATGGGTTTGGACTTATGTTTTCACTTAAAAAAAAATAGACATTTCTAAGAGATATGAGAAAACCAATAACATATGAACAGGGAATATAAATAATATTTCTTTCTAACCCTATCCTAAGCTTGAAATAATACTGATTTGAGTTATCATCAGCTCATTTTGACCAGTGATTTAAATCTGTCAGTGAAGCTTTGCAGTGAACACATTGACACTAAAGGAAAATAAAACATCCCCTTGCCCCAAAATGAAACTCTCTATGTGTTCATCTAGCAGTGAGGCAGATTTACAACTTGTTCCTTGGGTTTACAACTTCTCCCACCACTGGAATTAAGAAGTGCTTTTTGTGCAAGGTCCATGAGGGCTGCTGCTCTTGGGTGTGGTTAAACTATTTCTGCATGAAGGGAACACCTGCCAGGTTGGGTTTCCAGCCTTTCGCCCAAAATAAAGGAGCAGGAGTGGGAATCAGAGATTTATCCTAGAGTTGTCTGTCACTGTGTGGTACTGAAATGTAGCCTGATTTCTCACTAATCTGGAAATGAGAGTGAGCTTACTTGTTGACCTTATATGTGATTACGGAGGGTTTTTCATGCAAAAGAGGGTGTTTGGGGATTTGTATTTAATGAGGCCAGAACTAGGTCAGAATTAACACCTAGAATGGAGGGAGCCTAAAGGCTTAACAGGAGTTTGTATCTGGTGATGCAGAGTGATCTCAATATGACAGGAATTTCTTCTACTTGCCAAGTCACATCAGGTTATTTAACCCAGAGTGGAAATGCCAAGTGGGACCTTTTACTTATCTTTTTACATTTTGCCTAATTGGTCTTTGATAACTTCTTAACGGCAGAAAATTCTCTCTTTGATCTATGACTCAGATGTTTTTATTGCTGGCAACATTTTATTGGTAAATGGAACTTACAGAAGGAGTTAACACACAAGTGCTGCTCTGTTTTCTTACTGCCTTCTTGTGCTGTTGTGTAACCCATAATAAATAATCTTTCAGAATCATGCTGTCTTTTTATGGCCTTTGCAAACCAGTAAAACTTTTACTTATTCCAGCCACGGCAGTGATGACAATTTTAGTAACTGAAGTCTTGAGTTTTAGGCACAGTTTGTTTCAGTTTATGTACTGTAGAAAGGTGATTTCACAATGCAATTACTCTGTAAAACACAGCACTTTTTCCTGGCAAAATGAAAGTGTTGTAATTATATCCATGTATTAACTAATGGCCATTATGTCAAAGTGAGGGGTTTATACAGTGAGAATAGCTTCATTTAAGGCTAAAATTCTGATATACCCTAAGAATTAGTAATGGATGACCTCTTGAAGTTTAAGTGGAGCTTGGCACTGCTCTCAGGAAGGTTTTTCAGGGGTGGCATTTGTGCAGAGCTGAGAGCAGCTGGAAGGGGCCCAGCACAGCTGCCTGCAGCTCAGCCTGTCCTCAGGCCCTGAGCAGGCTCCTGAATGCTGCTGAAAACCTTCAAAAACCTTCAAATAGGTACCTAAAATAGGCTGTGAAATCCTGAGCTCTCTGTGCTGGTGTGCTGGATGGCAACTGCAACAGCAAACCAGGATCTTAGATCAGCTCTCTGTAAATCCCCCTGTGCTGCTCTGCAGCTTTATGGGCAAGACCCTGTGTCAGGGAAGTGCTAAAGGCATCTGTCTCAAGCTCTGGTTTTTGTTCTCCTCTGCCAGTGTGGCTCCATGTACTTTTTTCCCTTGGAAAATGTTGCTGCTGATATAAAATCCTGCTATTTGCTGCCTCCTTAGTTGTGCTGGCTGTAGGGCTACCTTACACCTAGAGTAGATCTGATTAGTCACAAAGTGCCAAGTAAAAACAAGACATTTTACTACATTACATGGTTATTGTAGAGTTTATTTATATTTTCCACTGCTGAAGAATGAATGTAAGAAATGTCTAATGGGACAAATTGGGAAATGGGAAATTTCCCCAATGGGAAAAGTTCTGGTGGATGTGACACTGCTGTTTAGCATTCCTAGCCAGCTGCCTGAATTAAATTCTAGCTGCATTTAAGGAAGTGCTCAGTGTGTTTCAGTTTATTCACAGCAAAAGAGGTTAAATGGTAGCTGTGGTTCTCATCTTTAATACATTGACATGGATAAGATGTTCTGGAAAGCTGATTCTCTTTTACTTGAGGACTTCCTTGTGTGAGAAATTTATCTGAAGAGAGGTTCTGTGTAAAGAATTAACAAAGACTGATGGTGCATATCCCTGGCAATTGTGAGAAAGATTAGTTGGAACGAGCCTAATTTCATTCTCTTTTCCTCAGAAATTACTGCATTTATATTGGGTCCTTAGAAGAGAGTAATTACAGCTACCAGCTTAAGAAGCTTGAAGTCCTAATTTTGCTTTCACTTCTTTGGTTTATTGATATCAGAAAAATGAAACAAAGAAGCCTTCCAGAAGTGCCTCACTGTCTCTGGAAATGACAATAAATGCCTGAAGTATCTTCTGTACATTGAAATACTTGCTGGGATTTCCCCTTATGGCTTTTATGTCCATTCCTTCACCTTCTCCTGGTCTCTGCATGAATATCTCTGCTCAGGATCCCTGTCCACAGGAATTTTGTGTGTTGGGACAGCCTTGCCCCAATGCCCAGCTGAGCTGGTTTTGTGCAGGAAGATGAGACTCGTGTGGCTCCCAAGCCTTTTTTTTTGCTTGCTCCAGGAGGAAGATAATTAGAGATTAGAGAATTAAAATGCAATTATAGACAGCTCCTTTTTTATTCTTAGAAGTTTTTACCAAATGTCAAATACGGTTATTTAATTTTGGTTTTGTTTAGATTGATGTCCACAGCAACATGACAAAGACAAGAATCAACTTAGTGGAAGCTGTTGCTTCCTGTGAAGTTTTTTGAGTTGAGGACTAGGTGGACAAAATCAACATTGCACAGCTTTATCCCCCTTTTCCTCAAACTCCAAAAAGATGAGTGCAGTAGAGGGGCCAGGGCTGTGCAGGCTGAGGGAAACAGGACTCCAAGCCTGATGTTCCCAGTGAGGAGAGAGAGCTGGTACCTGCAGCTTCCCAAAAACTGGCATTTGGAAGAAATCTGTAGGGGTTCCAGAAAAGGGTTAAAAAATGCTTCTTCCCTTAAAATTCCAGAGGAGAAGGAAATTGTTTTTATTCCCACTCTGAGCAGAAATCCAGGACCAGTTGGGCTTTGTATTCCTTAGGTTCCCTGACAGCCCAGGTGTGAGGTCACTCATCTCTGAGTCCTGGCTGGTGGGGATTTAGGGATGTTTGACCAAGAGAAATGAAAATGTGTGTGCAGTGACATTACTGTGTCACCCATAGAATTTTACCAGGTTTTTTACCAGAATTTTTACCAGGTGTGCAAGCTCACAGTGTCCTAAAGTGACAAAACAAAATGGTTTCATTAATTGTGTGTATTACTTGGAAATGTTCAGCTGCTGGGCTCTCCTCACACCTCAGCAAATGTGATCACAGCATCTCAGTGTGATGAACACGCACCCTCTGTAACACTGAAAAGTCCCTCTTAGCTCTTTGACATTTAAATCAGGAGTGATATGATGGATGCAGTGGGCAGTGAAGTCAATGTTGTAAATAGCTTCACAGGGTTTCCATGCAACTGAGTATAAATATTGTACTAATTCTTTAATGTGCTGTTATTTCATTGTACCCTAGATTGCTGCTTGCCCTTTCTGCTGTGTCATTTTGATCAGTGTCCTGGGGAATGTCTAATACCTCATTCAATGTTTAGGGCACAGCACTTACACTGAGATGGTGCATGAAGCAATAAATGCATTTTTCAGGGTGGCTAAATGCCAGAGCAATGATGAGGCTGCTAAATGAGAGAACTGTTTGTAAAAGGGTTTTTTTGGGGGAAGCATTTTTCTGTTTTGCTCTAGATGGAAAATAATGCCAGTAAGTGGAAGCAGGAGAAATAACATATTTATTTTAGACTGAGAACATTGACTTTGCTGCTCACTGAGTGCCTCTGTGTGCAAACTGCTCATATAACAATGTCTGGAAGGATTTGGCTGCGTGGCACAGGAGAATCATTAAAAACCACAAAGGAACAAAAGTGTAACACGTGTTGGCATTATACATGTACCTGTTTGCTTCCATGTGTGCTTGCAGTGTTTTGTGGATTTATATCCTTGTGTTTGCACACAATTAAAATAACTACATAGATGGGAAGAGATTTTGAATCAAGATCACTGTGTCTTTTGATGCCTATAAAGAAAAAGGGATTGTATATGGTTTTCTTGGGGAGTTGGTGTTTGGTTTTAGAGTGGGGACTGTGGCTGAAATTTCCTTATTTATAACACACTCTGGAAAGTTTTTGATTTGCTGTTGGAAAAGTGCTAAAACTATGACCCCTAGGGTTTAGTTTTTTCTTCCCTATTTTTTTAGACCTATAATTACAACTTCAAATTGGAATATGAAGGTTATAGTTGGCTGTGCAAAAGGCTTTCTAAGCTGTTATGTTGCAATAAACATTGACATTTCCAGAACACTGTACAGCTTCATCATCTTTAATCCAGTGCTTTCAGCTGCACTCTCCTTTTAATAACAGTCATGAATGTGTTTTAATTTAATGCTCAAAAATCTTTGGGGAGACTTAATTGCTGCTATCTGTAGTTCAACATTTCACACAGTTGTTTCAGAAACTGCAAACTGCTTTTTTATGGCTGAAGAAGAAGGGAAATGCAGAAGGGCAAGATAAAGGCTATTTAACCTTAACTTGCTCAAGATCATGCAGTAAAATCATTTGTTGCCAGTGAGATTTTAGTGTATTTTATCAAAAGACCTCCAAGTGCAGCATGAACCAAGAACTTAACCCCAAAACTGAGTGCTAAAATATTGAAATTATTGAAATTGTTGCTTTGTTTTTTTTTTACTGAGGAAACAAATGTGTTTTTGATTTGTCACAGTCTGTATTTATGGTGAGATAAATTTAACCTAATTCTGCATAGTATGCAATAAATTATTCTTGCAACAGTTCAATTTGTGTTTTGTGACCAAATTGAAGTTCTCAGAGGTGAAAGTGATAGAAATTTCTGTGATTTTGCAAGAACTCTGAAGTGATCCATATTGTTCTTTTGATTGCCCTGAACTTGTCTGTGTGGTTGCTTTCTGCATATTTCCAGTTGTTTTCAAACAACTTGTACTGGGGATTTTATTTTGTTTTCTTTTGTGGTTGCTGTGGGAGTACAGCAAACCAGAAGAATGCCTTTTGTAGGAGGTTATTTGAAATAAAAGCCAAGATGATTTCAGGAAACAATTGAGCAAATTATTAAAAAACCAGAAGAATTGAATACGTTGGGAAATGCATTATGCTGAAGGAATTGATACAAATTTGTTAAACACAATTGCCCATTTGTTCAGAAAAGTCCCTGGACAGGCCTAGCAGAAGCTTGGAGGTGTTTTAGAGGAGCATGATTATGATCTTTCCCTGTTCTTAAAGAATTCCCTATTTATTTTCCTTTGTTTGCTGTCATAAATTCATACCGTGCTGTATGGATCTTTGCACAGATGCTACAATTATTGTTTAGTTTATTTAGTTAGGCATTTTTTAATTTTAATTTTCTGGCTCCTGTTGTGATGTAAATGTGGTTCTTTCTCTGTCAAAGTAATCTGGTTAGGAAATTAAGAGTTTGAATTTTAGTAAAACACTGACATGACTGGAGGGATAAGCAACATTTTCTCTGGAAGGTAGCAAAGATTTCAAAACAGTTTTATTCTTGCCTAGTTTCTTTATTGTTTCTTATTGTTCTCTAAAATGCTATTCTTTATAGGAATTTTTAAAATAGTAGAATATTAGAACAAACTTGGAATCAAATCAAGACAACTGTCTTTGTGATTGTAAAATCTGATATTCATTTCATAAATAGTAGCCAAAGATGGCCTGTAAAATACCCTTAGTATGAAGGGTAAGTATTTTAAGGCATATTTTAGAGCTTTTCACTTAGCACTAATTTTACAATCAGTTTTATGCTTATTTTTATAGCCAACATGTGGTACTGTAGACTTCAGTATCTACACCAAATTTGAGGCAAGTGAAATGTATCAAAATAGGATTTAGATGTAAGTGAAGAAATATTTGGGGCCTGTTGATGCTATAATCAACAACTTCTGGATTTAATTGCATTTCAATAATGTAACTTTATGATGGGTCTGTTCATTTTGCTTTGAATGTAGAACATGATAGTTAAATATTTGAGAATCCAGAGGACTGGCAGTGGGCTCTGCAGCTGGACACTTTCTGTTCTTCATGCTCATGGCTTCAAACAGGGATTGCATACCTGGGGTTTCCAATTTGGGACTGAATGTTGTGGTTTCTTTTTGAAAATATACTTTGATTTTTGTAAAATGTAGGAATTACAGGGAAAAGGTGTAACAGGTCTAAGTAGAGTTTGCTTTAAAGTATTTAGTCATCATTATTTAAAAAAGAATTTCTGTTAAATAGGTTAGAAACCCCAGTGTTACTCTTTGAAAACTTTATTTGAACTGCACACTGAATCACTAAATGTAGTTTGAGTTTAAGCATGGGATGGTGGCCCCACTCAAACGAATCAGTACCTTCCTTGCTCACATATATTCACCTATTAGTCTTCCCTTCCTAACTGCTAAAAATGCCTTTCCTAAAACTTTTTTGTGTGGATTCCTTACTCCTTTTTTTATGGGTGTCACTCTGAACAATGATGTTGGTGGTGTCTCTGATGCAACACAATAAAGATGAGTAGCTGGAGGCTCTGGGGTTTATTAGACTGGGTGACATAGCTGAGAATAAAGAATAAAATTCTTGATCAAATGCCTTTATTAAGCTCTGGAACCATCAGTATTCAAAGCTAAACAGAAGGTGAGGATGGTTTCTCAGTCTTAGAGATCCATTTTACCCTGTCAGAAACAGAAGGTAACTCCTGGGAGGGGCTGCAGGAGAAAAGCAGAAATGTGTTCTTGTGGAGGGAAGAGAGGAGAAAAGATTTTCCTCCTGAGGCTCAGGCAGTTTCTGGTGGAATGTGAGGAGTTGCCTGTGGAGAGAAGAGATCATACAGGACCCATCATTTATATTTAAGGCCCACTGGATGTATTGGTATCTGGCAGAGTTGTGAATTTTTGGTGTTGTGTCAGTTTAGTTCCTTGTAAAACTGCATCCTCCTTTCCAAAGCTCAGATTTGAGAAATATTGTGCAGGTTTCCCTTGAGGATGGTCTGAGAGCTCAGAGATGGAACAACTGTTTTATGGGAAGTGTCCTCCTGCTGATATCTGGCTGATCTTGTCCTTTTATCAATTGTCTGCATGAATGTGCTTTTTTTCCTTAAATATTTGTTCTTGCTTAGTTACAGTTGTTACAAATACTCAAAAATAGGAATGTTTTAGCAAAGCAAAACAGCTGGTTTTTGGGTTGAAGCACTTGTTTTTCAAAAAATCTCTATAAAGATTTCCCTGTTAAGAATAAAGTGGGGTAAGCTTGTTATTTGTGAGGTTTCACCATTTCCTTTGATATTTATCTTAAACATTAGTCTTTAGTCTCTGCTAATACTGTGTGTCAGTTTTACGTCAAGCATGCACATGCTCAGACATCCCAGATTTCCCAGGATTACTGCAGTCTGTGATCAAAGCTGTGGTCAGGGCTTCTGAACATTTCTGAAGTAAAAAGACAACATATAGGGAACAGAGCAGAGGTGAATAACACATTTTATGTAATTGCCAAAAATGTAGAAAAAATTATGAGAGAGTTTTCGCTAAAAAACCTAATTATCCAAGTTATGTGTTGTGATACATCACTGGAGTCTTGCACCAGAACATAACTTTGAAAAACTTAAATAATTAGTATCTAAATTACATATAACTGAATCCTGGTGGGAAGGGTAATTGGAGATATTTTCAAGCTGAAATAATTACCCGAGCAAATGTGGGGCGTGAATAAAGAGAACACTCATTCATACATTATAATTATTACTAACGCATTTTGAAACTGAAAAGGAAACTACTTTTGGTTATGTATTCACTTTTGTTAAAGGTAATGATCTATTAGAGGTAGTTCTGTGTTCTGCAGAACTTATTCAGTGACAGAAATCAACATTTTTCAGAGTGA
The DNA here is from genome assembly GCA_013400215.1 of Cisticola juncidis. Lineage (NCBI taxonomy): Eukaryota > Metazoa > Chordata > Aves > Passeriformes > Cisticolidae > Cisticola > Cisticola juncidis. The sequence continues at coordinate 31,033 of VXBR01004402.1, forward strand.
ATGCAGGTTGGTGGCGTTGCATTGTCAGCTGGGACCCGGTAGGGCTGCAGGGAGGTTTAATCACAGAGAAGATTGGAGCATCTTTGATGAGCTGACAGTTTGGAAAGGTGGTTGTAATGAACTAGCAGGTTACAGCTTGTCTGGAGTAATTGAAACACCTCATCAGACACCCAGCACCACGTTTTTCCTCATCACACAGCCTGGGTCGTAGGCTTCACATTACTTAATAGACACAGGATGGAGATATTATTATGGCAGAGGAATATATGGTATTGAAAGAGATCTCAGACTGGTGAATTCTGCTTGCTAGCATTTAAAAGGGTGTTTTTCACTCTGCAAATTATATGCTTGTGATTGCCGTGGAGTCATTTGTTAATATCTCAAAATTAGAATTATTTTTTACTCTAATTGGTAATGGACCAATGCTGTAGAAATATATTGAAATAAATCTAAGACCATTAGCTTTTCTGTTTGTGAGTGATATTACCCTGTAATTCCTGCTCTTTTCTTTCTTGTTGGATCTATAAGAAAGCTGCACTTTATCTGGGGAGTTGTGAACATCATCTGTGCTAACACCAGAATAGCAAATGTAGGTGGTAATGTTTATAACACAGGCAAAAGTGTGACCCATGAACATGCCTGCATTTTTGAGCTACTATCAGCCTGATTAGCTCATTTGCCAGTACCAGGGAAAAGAACTGGTGTGGAAAACAGAAGTAATTGGGTGTGTGTAGCATCCCTAGTCTATAGGGTTTTGATAAAATTATCTCAAATTTGTGAATATATGCTTTTAGAAGAAATCAACTGTGCAATTCACACACACCAGCCAGCTGACTGGGGAGGCTTTAAATAACATCTTATTAGAAGAATTTTTACTTTCTGTAGTGTTTGTCCTTTCCACTGTACTATAGCTTTACTTTTCTATTTACTGTTTTAACACAAAGGAATTGCTTGGAATGTCACTTCTAATTTTAACCATCAGCTCAGTTCTTGACTTGCTATACCTGCCTGTAGGTTCCCTTCCCCTCCTCCAGGAACAAATCCATTGTAAAATCAATTCACAATGACACAATTCTTCCTCCCTACAATAGTACATCAAATCAGATCTGTAGGAATGCAAAAATAGCTCCAACGTGGTGCTCTTTGACAGCCTCAGAAGTTTCTCAGTGCTTTAATTTTCAACGATTGGGGCCTCTTCTTTAGCAGTTTCACTGAGATTTGGTCATGAGAGACAGTGTGTTGGCATGTCAGTAAAAGGTCCTTTTGGGTGAAAAGCAGGATCAAGACATTCACTTGAAAATTAACATGACAAAAAGTTTGGGTTTGGTTCTGACAGGCCAAATAAAGCAGATGGATACAGAGAAAGGGGTAGACAAGAAAACTTGTGCATATTAGGCAGGTGTTATAAATATGAACTGTTTTATGAAGTCATCATTCATTGGCAGATATGTGAAACTAAAGTTCAGGCTTTTGGTAAAATTGCTGTACAATATGAAAAATATTTCATCTTTAGGATCACTTGGAATAAAGTACCACTTGAGGAAGGAGGGCTAAAACAAGAATTTGCATTAATTCCTGTAGAATCTCACTGAAGTAGAGAATGAGCTCTGTGACATTCATGTTGGGAATGAAGGGAGAGTTTGGGTGCATGTCCTAAGGGTTATTTGTTACCAGATGTTAGGGATAAAAATGGATAATAAGAGTTTTAAAGGGAAAAATATTAATCCTGAGGGAGTGATTGATAGCTTCACTCTTCTGAAATATGAGTCACACTTATTAACTAGAAGAGTGAGCATCTTGTCTGCAAAGCACTCACAAAAAATGATAGAGGTAATTTGTATCCTATTGCATTCAGCAGTAGGTCCATATCACTTAATGTCATTTGAATTGCATTGCCAGAGACTGTATTCAAAGTTCTAAGTGCTGATAAAGAAATCCCTTTCAAATAAAAAATGGAAGAGAAATGCCTTCTGTGAAATTACATGTTATTTTGTTCACCTGAAAATATCCTAGTCTGTGAATAGAATCTGACATTTGATTCAGCCTTGTTAGAGAATGAATGAGGAAAATATGAAAGTTAGAAAATATGAGGAAAATATGAAAGTTTGAATGAGCTGGGCTTGCCTGATTTGCTTAGGAATGAGGTGGCATCTAAACTTTCAAATACTGGAAGTATGAAAAAAAACCCCTCTGGAGTTACTTTTTCAAGTTTCCTGCAGGGTCTTTTCTTAAAGTTTATTCCTTTTGTAACTCATTGAGCTGAAGCAGGATGGCACAGATCAGTAATTAAAAAATGCCTTTATCCATCTGCCTGGGGATTTCTGTGTTTCTTTGTATCTCAGTGTCACTTGAGCTGTGAGCAGCCAAACAGAAGGAATTCCCAGCCAGGTTCCAAATCCTGATGTTTTGCTGTCTTTGTTTCACAGGGTTCTGGTGCCTCTGAAGTGGTGATCCTGGAGCGCTGCTGGGCAGTGGAATTCAGGAGTAAAACAGATGTTTCAATAGTTCCCAGTAAGTAAAACACCTCTCAACCTGTTCAGTGTGACTCTTTTATTTCTGCCAACAAAAATGAAAATAAAAAAAAGCCAGCCAGGCAGGCACTGGAAACTTTGCTAGAAATTTAACTAAAATCTGTTCTGCTGTCTGTCTGATGTGTACATTTAAATACTGGTGGTCTCTGAATTTATGCCTACAAGGGACATTCTAAAATCAAGCAAAAATCATGTCATCTGACAATAAATAAAAGTTTGAGATTCTGTTTTGTCAGGTATTTTGTACAGCAAGGGGTTTATGTTCAAGGATAATCAATGCATCTTATTCTTCAATAACTGACCATTGCTATACTCCCTATTAAATGACAAACTTGCTGTTTTTCTCACCTCCTATCAATTCTTCATTTATAAAATTGTTGAAAACAGCAGAAAAAATAGCTGTGTCATATAAATCAGAACCCTTGTTTTAGGGAAAAGGTTTCATTTGGAGAAAGTGCTAACAGCTTTCTCTGCAGGAGCTGCTTAAACAGCCACTGTGTTAGAAATTTTTTATGCCATGGATTCTTTCTGATACCACTGCAGAGTTTTGGAGTCCTTAGAACAGTTTGCCATTTTCTGTTAGCTCTGATGGTCTAAGAGCAGAGGTACAAAAGTCAGGCTGCATTGGTGGGCTTGATGGATACATTTACATTTAGTAGATGTTCTATCATCCTTTTTAATGCACCAAAATCTCCAGCCCACTTTTAAGAAAGTGTTGCATTAGTTATGCTGACTTTTGTCCTCACCTGCTGCAGTGATTCGTAGTGGTTGGTCATGTTTGAGAGGGCAGTGACTTAAATTATATTCATGGTGGATTTTATCCTTATCTGGGGAATATTCTGGGGAAAAGCTCAACTCCTTCATCTTTTATATGGAATAAAATCATCCTTTTTGTGCCTGGTGTTGAAGCACTGCATCAAAAAGTATTTTTTTCTGGGTGTGGAAGCATTGCTCTCCCTGATTATAAGAGCTGAATGCTTCCCATTGAGTCTCAAATTGAGACTTTCTAATTGTGCCCTCAATGAGTCCAATTCATTCACAGAATTCCCAGTTTTGAGTATAAATACAGTGCTGTCAGCTCCCTTCTGGCTCTTCTTTTAAACTGCTTTAGCACAGAGCTGCTGAACTGAGCCCAGAGCAGAGCTGTGATTGCTGACAGCACTCAATCAGCTTTGAAGAAACAGGACAGTTCCTGTGGCAGGTTTGAAGCCCAAAAGCTGGAGACACAGACAGCAATGAACACTGAGTAAGCACTTCAGGCTGCCTGTGGAGAAAAAAAGAGCCTGGGAATATGTGTGGAGGGAGAAATAAGGTTGTGTAATTAGGAACTGATTAGCTGAGAGACTGACTTTGCAAACCCTGGGTTTGGTGGAGTTTCAGTAGGAACTGGGGTGCTAAGGGTTCTGCACATCCTCTAAAAACATATTAAAAGGTAAAAAAGGAAAAAGTGCAGAAAACTCCAGGTAAACAGAGCCAGCAAATGATGATAAATACCTGAGGCTTGACCAAACAGAAGATATCAGAAGAGACAGACAGGTAGAGGAGAAATGTGTCTCAGACTTGGCAGTTTTCCCATGCTGGAGAGCAAGCATGACAACCTGGCTGATGATTTGTTGGATAGGAAAAGAAAGCCAGACTATTATGAGGTATTAGAACAAAACTGAAGACAAATGAAGATGATATACAGTGTACTGAATGAGAATAAAACACTAAAAGAGGTAAAATAATAATCCATGTACTGTAGGCTAGGATAAAATTCAGAAGACAAAATGGGGGAGAAAAGCAAAACTCAGGAACTAGGAGGAGAGGCCTTTTATCAGAAGGGGCTTTGACCATGAAAAGCTCATTGTGTTGTCACAAGATTAGATCCATTGGCTACTGGGAGCCAAAAAAAGCTACAGAATGTGTATCTTGATTAAAGGATTCAGATGAAAGCAGGACAGGAGGACATAACTGCTCACAATGTCCAATTTCTTGTGGAACTGATGGAGGAGAGTTGTGCCACAGCACAGCAGAAGCTCCAAGAAAGGAGGCTGAGAGATTTAACTTGTGGTGATAAAAGGACATTTTCTTCATCCTGCAACCTTCAATTGGGAACCATGAAGGGGGGATTGGAGAAGAACCCTTTGTTGTCCAGTCTCTGACTGGTGGATTGAATCCTGGGAGTCACAAGGGTGAGAAATGGAGGCTGACTGGGATAATGAGGAAGAGAAGATTGGTGAAGGGCAGTGGAGTGAGCATGGAGGGAAGAACAAGAGATGTGTTCAGTCAACATCTCATGATTCTAGCTGCTGAATCCAGAGCATTTCCAAATGGACCACAGAAGGAAAGAGGAGGATTTGTTAGGTGAACTTTGACTCTTACATGCCCTTCCAATGGGAGCTGGTACAGAGCCTCATCCAGCTCAGGCTCCTTTCCTCCACACCACGGTGTACAACCCAAAATTGGGGATGTCCCAGGAGACACAGGCACAGTGAAATGAAACCAGATGTGAGAGAGAGCACACAGACACTGCCTTGTCTTGGTCTGTGAATCTCTTCAGTCCTTCAAGAAGAGAGATTCCTTAAAAGCTGCGTTACATTACTGTGTGTGATGGAATTAGTGAGAGTTAGGGAGGTGAGAGCTGAAACAGCCAGGTAGGGCTGGTGAGGAGGGCAGGAGGCAGCAAGGGAAGAGAGCAGAGCTTTTCATACAAAGTCACTCATCTAAATCATACTGCAGTAAATCAGGAAAATAATAAAAAAGAGCCTGTATGTAGGAATCCTCCTAAGAGAGCAAGCATTCCCTTTTACCATTTGTAGTCTGAAAGTCACATAAACTTGGAGATTTTTGTTTCAAGGGTGGTGGCTTGGAAAGGCAGGTCAGGCTCACTCCCTGTTTTAGAGACAGAATAAGTGAGGCACATGCAAAAGTCTCTCCTGCAGATCTAGGTAGAGAAAGAAACCTCTGAATCCTGCCTTGAAAAAGGATTTTTCCTGGTGGTCCAGCCAGAGATGTGAGCTGCTTCCACTCAGCAAAAGCAGCTCAAAGGCCACCCTTGGAACTTCAGTGACTGCTGCAGAGTGTTTGCTCAGGGATTTTGAGATAACACTGTGCTGTTCAAGTATTTGTTGGTTTGCATTGCTTCCAGTGTAGGTGTGGTAGTTAAATAAAGGTAGAAGCAGTGTGGTGTGTGTGGAAGCTGCCAGGTATTAAAAGAAAATGTACTGCAGCAGTCAGCCTGGGGCACCATGCTGTATTAATTTCAAATACACTCCCTTCTGTAGGGGCTTAAATGGAGCTTATAATAGTAACTTATATAAGTTTATTCCAGCATTGCAAAGTTAAAAAAAAAAATCACTGAAGATAAAAATTTTAATTAAATTCTTTATCTTTGATTGAAAGCATAACTTCCAAAGAAAGATTAACATAGCATCATGAGTAACCATGGGATGATTTCATCACTACTAATTTGAACATGAAATGCATCAGCATATAGAATTCAGACAGCTTTGTGAATTAAAAGCCTCTGATGTCTGTATTAGAAATATCCTGCGGATATAATTTACGTATCAAAGCTTCCATTCTACTTTTGTTACAGCATATGGTGGTTAGCTGTGATGGTGCTTTATATTTTAGAGTGTCAGTGACTCACTGATATTCTTAAATGTTTTCCTCTGCTGAGCTGAGAATTACTTTTTTGCTGCTGTGTGAAAAGACACAACCTTTAACCTCTTTGAACTCTTATTTTGCTTATTAGCATAGGAGGAAAAATAGTGATTCTCTAAAAAAGTCACTGTGGATGTTGACCATGGGCTTTGTACATTTTATTAATTTGAATTAGCCCAGTAATTTCTTTTTGTCCTGTTCAACATGATGTTATGCTTAAACTCTCATGAAGGAAAATAAAGCAAGCCAAAGAGCATCAGTCTTCCTATCACTAAATGTTTAGTAAAATAAATCAATAAAATCTTCTTTAAAAAAACAAAGTTAATAAAAAGTGAATAAGACGTAAAACCGAAGAGGAAACGTATTTGTTTTATTTTAAAATGTTTTTATTTTGAAAGCTTTTCCATTGAACTGCAGTCTTTTACAAGACAAGAGTCAGGTCCAATAACTACCTAAATTTTTTTTGTCAACTAACAGAAACCAAAGTTTCTGTGTAAAAGATTGTGATTAAAATTACAATAAAATACTCTTAAAAAACTAGAGATATGTCACTCAGACATTTTTAGTGAGAAATTTGTTTTCATCTTTAAAACAACTGAGCGATATAAATATTTACCTGTTTGTTTTCTATTATCTGCATCCCCAGGTCTTGCCTTCCATTGGGTCTCTGATGCTGAAATGAGGAGGAGCAGCAGGAGATCAAGGTACAGTGATCTATAATTTTCCTTTCCATTTAGGACTACCAAGTTTAAAGTTTGTTCTGTAAGGAAAAATGTTGTATTTAATTTTTTTCAAGGTTTCCCCCTGGGTTTATGAATTTGAAACCCCACTGGGGGTGTCCAGCATGAAGAAGAAGATTATTGCTGTATTATTGTATTCTGCTATTGCAGATTCACAAGTAGATAGAAAATTTTCTTAATATACTATGTTCTTAAATCTTACATGTCATCCTGCCCAAAAATATCACAACAGTAAAACTAGGAGTGCAAACTAGATAAGGCACTGTTGTTGTTGAGGTCAGCAGTAAATGCTTAAAAAAGTAAGGTTTTTTTTTTTCCAAAACTCCTCATGGTAACCCCTGTCAGCAGCAGCAGTGTAGCAAAGGGTGCTTGTGTCCCACAATAACTTCTTAGCAGCAAAGTCTGAAGTGCTTTTGTCCACCTGTGAAGTACTACTGCATATGGGTTTATTATTTATCTTTTTGTAAATTAATACTCCATTATTTATTTACGTGTTAATACTTTAATAAAACATGGACTAAGAATTGTTTATTTAATTATTTATGTGACTGTGCTGATATGTCTGCCATTTGTTTGAGAGCTTCATTACATTTGAGGGTCCATAGTTTCATTCTGGGAAAAATTCATGTAAATTCTTTCGTCCTTCTTGATATTTGATACTGATATTGTTATTTGGAGTTAAAAGTCTGAGCTTGTTAGGGAGTACTGTATGCAGCTGATTTCAAATAACAGTCAGCAGCTATTTGAAGGAGAAGAGCAAAGAGATTATGGTCTTTATTACACAAATAAACCTGTGTGCTCCTTTATTGCAACAGACATTTTTACAAGTGTGCATTTTTGTGTTGTGTTTCCTGTGGCAAAATGACTTTTGGTACATAAACTTTCAGTACCTAAAGGGGATCCACAGGAGAGCTGGAGAGGGACTTTTTACAAGGCCATGGAGGGATAGGACAAGGGGGGATGGATTGAACTGGAAATGAACAGGTTTAAATTTGATTTTAGAAGAAAGGCTTCCCTGTGAGGATGCTGAGGGACTGGCACAGGGTACCCAGAGAAGCTGTGGATATCTGCACTGGTTGGAAAGCAAAACCAGTGAGACTCCAAGTCAGAAATACAATTTAATAGAGAAGAAACAAACGACAAAAAAAGGGTAAAATAAAATAAGATAAAGGCAATAGTACAAAGGAGCACTGACAGAGTCAGAATGCAAACCTGACTCCCTGTTGGNTGGAGAAAGAGATAAGGAGGCCCTGCCTTATCTGCTGTTATCAGGTGTTCATTAACAGAGAGCATCGCCCTCTTCCACCCCTAGAGTTACAAGAGATAAAGATCAATATCTCCTAATTGGTTTCAATAGATGAAAACAGAATACACATTTTTGGTTACATTTTCCAGCCCAGGACAAAGCCCCATCCCTGCCAGTGTTCAAGGCCAGATCAGGGCTTTGAGCAGCCTGGTCTAGAAGCTGTTCCTGTCCAGGGGCAGGGGGATTTGTCTAAATGATATTTTTTTCCAACACAAACCATGCTGTGATGAAATGCATTGAAACAGAGTGGCAAATAGGTAACTCACCTACTGCTGGATCTGCAGGATTAACCTTTTTGATTTTGCAGTGATGAATATTTTCCAGGCATTTTCATATGCTTTTCAGAATTTAACTTAGCTGTCAGAGTACTCCAAGGATCTAAATATAGCAGACTGTAGTGTTTTGAAGTGATAGTTTAGAATGAATTTCCACATCTCAAAAGTGGCACCTGTTAGATCAGAATACAGTGAATTATGCCCACTCCTGCTGCATTTCACTCTCCATTTCTGGTTCCATGCATATTAATGATGATTCAGTATGCCTTTTGAGCTTGGCAGTCTGATTTTTACAGCTAAGAGGTAAATATAAATAGCATGATTTCAATTGAAAAACATCGATTTCCTCCCAAAGCAGATGTTTTTTATCCAGCTAGTGGTGGGATATTTCAAGGCAAGATTTCTGTTCCTATTTCCATTTAAAGATACAGAGAGAAAAGAAAAGAAAAGAAAAGAACACCTTGGTGTATTTGTGTTTTGGCTGTTAAGATTCTCTGTCAGAATTGCTTTGACTAAGCAATTTCTCTGTCAGATTTGCTTTGACTAAGGGTTTTGGATAAATCAGCTTCTTTTATTAAAATTGTCTGTGCTTTTGTGCATTTAAAGGTTGACTGGTGTAAGCAGATGTTCATTTTGTGGGGGTTTTTGTATGGTTTTGTGGCTTTTTTGGGGGAGGTGTTTGTTATTTGCACTTTTGTTGTTTTTAATTTTTTTTTAAATTAAAGTGAATTAATTAATTTTGATCTTGATGCTGGTTGATTACATGCCTTTCCTTTCCTTTCAATTTTTCACCAGTAGCTCCAAAATCCTATGAAATGACAGATTTCTGACTCACTGATGTCACTGACAGAAGGGAGTAGAGCTCTCTGCTGGTGCAGCCCTCACCAGAGCAACAGAAAAGTTGTCAGCTCTACTAAATACTGATTTTTGTGAAGGATTCTGCCCTCGTGGCTCACAGATCACAGGAGAGCTTGCAGCTAAATCTTCTGTCTCATCAGTCATCTCTGACAAACAGCAGAGCTCAGCTTGGTGGGGTTTGGCTGCTCAGGAACAGATCCTGTCTGAAAACAGGACCTAAGGAATGTCTGCAGCTCACTAAGATTCTGAATATTATTCTCTTAAGAATTGTTTTTTTTTCTGACTGAGCCTGGTTAGAGGCAAACATTATTACCTTTTTATCTGCCCCTGAAGCAGGTGCTTCCATTCTGTTTCTCTTCCCAGTCTTTCCTCATGAAATCTGTGGTCCAACAGGTACATGAAATGTTACCCAGCATTTTCAGCAGCATCTGCAGCCACACAGATTTCCTTACATCCAGCCCAGACAAAAAACTTGTCCCACCTCCACAGGGATTTGTGTACAGTTTTTAGAGCTTTCCAAACTTGAGGTTTTGTGTTTTTTATCCCCTCCATAACCATAAAAGCAGAGGTAATTGTAACTGGCAGATGCTCAGTTTATGAAGTGCAAACAGGTTTAGAATAACACGTGTGCAAGTGCCCAAGGTTAGAAACTCAAAGTAGTAAAAGGAATTTAAGTTCACATTGTATGGAAAAGAACTTTTCTCGGTTGTTTGGATTGTCAAACTAAGTACAAAAACCTTTCAGTGTTCAGTTTTGTCCAGTGATATGATGTATGACTGACTTAGCTCAGAATTATTTCAATGCCCAACGAAATACTTCGATCCCTGTTCATACAATAGCACAGGTGTTTTATAGAGTTTTATGTTTCTAAATTAGTTGGTAACTTGTTTTAAAGAAGCATTGATTTTCTTTCTTTTCCTAGTCTACTCTTCTTGGTGTGTGTTGCACTAAATGTCACATTGAATTTGTGACTCTGTGAAGCCATCTATACTGCAGAATTTTAAATGCCTAAGAGGTGTTTTTTCTTCCTGTTCGAATCGTAATCAAATAACCAACCCTTGCTACTTACCTGGATTCCTTGGGACATTCAGCTTTTTGTTTTCTCACCCCTCTTCCTCTTTTGTTCTCAGAAAATTTGATCATTAAACAATTAGACCCCAGGCAGAACAGCAAATGACACGTGGACAGTAACGAGGTCAGAATCTCCCACATCCAACCTGTTGGCTCCTCACAGGGGAGTTCTGTCGTGCTAAATTATCTGCATGTGTTCCTGAGCTGTGTTCTGGCAAGGATCAATGAGAGGCGGAGCATGGTGAGATCTTCACCAGAAGAGATGATGGACAAATTCATTCTGGTGAATCCCACTCTGACAGAACGGTGTCAGCTGCCCTGGCTAAACCAAATTTTTTCAAGTTAGCATCTCTGAGATCTGCCTGCCTGTGGTGGAAAAGGATTTCCCATTTTGGTTTGATTCTACCACCTAATTGAGCTGTTTGTTCACTGATTTTAGAAGCACTCTGTGGATTTGTTTGCACCAAATTTGCACCCCAGCACCCAGAAGCTGGGGTTTGGCTCCAGAGGTGGCTAGGGCTGCGTGGCTCTGACCATGAACACAAGCGTGTGTGTGGTGGTTTGATTGTTGTGACATCGCTATTTCCATCAATTTCCATCATCCCCTTTCCAATCACAGTTCCTAAGAGCTGCTTTTTGCTTTCTGAGTGCAGAGTCCCAGCGTGGAGAGCCGGATCCTCACCCTGAGGCTGCCCCGAGGGCCGGCTGTGGCTCCTGGGCTGCGGCACCGGGAGCGGCGAGCGCGGAAGTTTGCGGAACAAAACCCGGCAGCTCCGGAGCCTGATCATGGAAATCAAGGAGGAGAGAGCGGCAGAGGAGGCACGGCAGTTCCTCCCTCCATCCCAGTTAGACAGCCTAGGAGAGCCCCAGTTCACCAGTAAGTGCTCCTTTTGTGGAGGGGTGAGCAAAGGTCTCTGTGGCACTTCAGGAGTGTCACAAGCAGGGTACAAAACGCTGTTCAACTCCTCACTTGTCAAAGTGCATTTCAGAGGAAAGAAACTCATGAAAACTCTTTAAAGTCCTTTTCCCTGATGTATTTGGGTTTATACACATAACCTTCAGCAGAACAAATGTGTGATTTTTGTGTTTCTCAGTTTTTCTCTCTAACCTATTTTCCTCATGAGACTAAAATACTTTTTTTCTCTTTTATGTCCTATATGAACATATGGACTACTGTTTAAAGTATAGTCAGATAACTTTGATAAATGCATAACTCTTTAGTGATCCTTAAACCAGTATCACAGATTTGTTCTGTGTGGTGTAAAAGCTCTCTGGGGATTTGAATGCAAGCAGCCATATGTTGAGTTGTACTTGGTGCACTGGAGTCAGAAGATTGTATTTCAGTTGCCTGGTCACTTAATTCTGTATTCAGAATATTCATGTGGGTGTTTCAAGCCGATATCCAGTGGCACAGTTCAACTCAGAAATTTTTTAAACCTCTATTAAAAGAAACAAACAAAAAAACCACCACCACCACAAAAAAAAAAGAACAAAACAAAAAAAAAAACAAAACAAAAAAACCCAAAACAAAACCAAAAAAACCCAAACCACAAAAACCCCAAAAAACACACAAAACCCACAGTCTTTTACTTTTTTTTTCTACTTTTTACTCTTTTCCTTTTTGACCTTTCTAAGCTCTGCAGCTGTAATTTTTCTCACACAGATGTGAATGAATAGCTACACTAATGGGAACAGTGTGAATCCAGACTCAGCAGCATCAAGTTTTTATGGAGCAGACACAGCTACAAGTTTGGGGTGATTTTTTTGTTTGTGGGTTTTTTAATTATTTTCTTAAACAAAAATCTTGTTCCAATTCATACACTTACTCAGTCCTTCCCAATTTCTTCAATACTGACCATTAATTAATAATGCTTACTGGAGACAGTACAAAAATATCAAGAAGAGAATTTAATTTCTGCAAATTCATTGAAACTGTAGTTGTGATTTAATTACAACTTAGTGTTATTCACCTTTCCCTCCTTGCTTCCTACATTTCTCTTGTTGCATCTCTGTAGTTCAGTCCTTTATTTTAGCACAAGAAAATATTGCCCTTTGCATTAAAATATGCAACAGAATGTAATTCCACAATGGATTAAACTGTTCCTTTTCCTGCTGTGTGAGAAGAGGAATTAATGTATTTATTTTCCAACCAAAAAAAGCAGTTGGGTTTATTGCTTTACAGTTTGTTTACACATCAATAATGTGCTTATATTTTACTATATTAACCGTATTTATGTACTTTCACAGAACATGGGGTTTGTTGTTAAAGTGATGACATCCCTACTTCAAAATTACTTGTGAGCCTTAATATTTTTCCAGCACACACAGTCATTGTGACTGGCAATCTTACAAGTAACCCATCCATGAAAACCAAAGGGTTTTTTTCCTAGTTTCCTTTCCCAGCAAAAGAAAGTTTGATAAGAAGGAGGTATTCTTCAAAAGGTGCCTTTTTTCAGTCAATTATTTCATCTAAGTCTGCATTGACCATGAGTTTCTCGCAGAAAATGTGACTCCAGTGACAATGGCAGTAGTTACAGGCATGTGAAAGTTTTACTGTGCATTGAAAAGCAAGACATGGAAATCAAATTATCTCTAATATTTTTTTCTTGACCTTTTAAGGTATTCAGAGAATTGCAAATGAGCCAAAGCTGGAGTTCAGTCTTGGTAAGATACAATTTTGAATTTTTGGACTTTTAATGGCTTGTCTGTGTGCAAGGAGGTTTTATCTATATTGTGTTATACAGTGTAACATGTGACCTGTTTAAACAATGAAGGTGTAGGTGGGAGAGGTGCCTGTGCATGTCTTTTGAATTACTGATTTTAGTTCCTTAATTGGTTGGAATGGCTAAAGGTTTATTGGATTCTCTAATGCTGCACTGCTCTACCAGGCTGAAAATCTTTGTGAATGTAGTTTGTGAAATCCTGCTTATTTGAAAAAAGACATTTAATTGGAAGTTTTTGAAACAATATTCAGATGAAAGTACTGTTGCTTTAGAATAAACTTTAATCTAAATGCAATATTATTTGGTAGTGAGGAGGCAATATAAATGTTTACCTGACTTTGAAATTTTATACTTAGTATAAATAATTGGTATATGAGAACTATATATTGCTATAATATGTAATGGAATTGTTAATTGTTTTGGGAGTTGTTCTATCGGCTCAAGTTTCCCCCTCCATTTAGAGGGTACAGAATGATCCAGATTGCTCAGTAAGTCAAGCAATTTAATTGAATATTGGTATATTTTTAATGTATGGTCAAGGAGCGCAATATGTCAGTCCTAACTGTGCAAAGCAAACTTGGCTACTTTTCACTGTTCTTTCAGTGCAAAAGAAGCCTTTGAAGCCTTTGAAATCATAAGTGAAATAATTATTTGCTGTAGAAGCACTGCACACAATAATCCTGTGTGGGGAAATAAGAACGATAACTGAGTTTAGTTGATTGGTGGCTGGACTCTCTGCAGGGTCTTTGCCAGCTGAAATGATCCTGTGATTATTCCCTGTTCCTGTGTAGGGTAAAATAACACACTTATAAATACTGTAGCTTTTGAAATACTTGATCCTGTGTGCTGTCTGCATTCTGAACTAAAACTTGTCAAATTTGTTAAGATTTTTACATCCATATGACCTGTGAATATTTATCTGATGTTGTGTAGCTAAACACTGAGAAACTTTTACTCAGTGTTATTCAGTGTGTGTTAAATTTACTCTGGTTTAAAAAATTACATAACATCTGTTGCAAAAAAGTGTAAGAGGGAAATATAGATAACTGTAAGCAGAATATTATATAAATACCAGTTAGACTCCACTATTTGGAGAATTTAACTAGTCTACAAACAAATACCCTCAGAAACCCCAAACACAGCAAATGGGATGGCATCAGTGATGTGACTGCAGGTTCTTGCATTTTGGGAGCCTTTTTCCAGCTTTGTCCTTGGCACTGGGCTGCACTCAGCCCGTGTGCTACTGCAGCTAAAGCTGCTGCCTTAAATGCAGTTCTATTGCAAACAACCATTTTTAGCATACCTTGCATTTTATCTGTGTGTTTTTATATGTATATCTTTTTAAAATTAGCTAGTTATGGCATTACAAAAAGTTTTGTTGACTAGGTCTTGGGTTTTTTTTCTGTATAGACTATTTGTGCAGAAATTGTTAAATGCTGGCGTGGATCAAAGCCTCAGTCTCTGCTGGGGGGAATCACCATGGTATAATAACCTTTAAGGGTGGATTTCACTTTTCTGTGCATTTCTATTTACATTTCATAGGCGGTGTGGCTGTAGTATTTGGGCAGAAGCAGAAATTGCAGCAATAACAAACTCCCACAATCACTCTCGGGTGGTGTAGGAGAGGCTGGAAGGCGCTGGCTGCAAATCAGATGAGCTTTGGGAGAAGTTGCTCTCAGTGATAAATGTGCCCCAGCAGGCAGAAATGTAAAAACAAAGTGGAGCCACTCTCAGACTTGTCTGGGCTGGTGCTGGATGGATTCTGCTCTCTCAGTGTCAGTATTTGTGTTTTGCATGGGGCTGTTTTCAGGTATTTGTGTTCTGCAGCGTTATTGATTGAGCCATTGCAGCCCTGGGAGGGATCTCACTGCCTCCTGCTGCTGCTCAGGTAACAAATGGGAGCAGCAACACAAACCTCGTGATTTTAGCTGATACTCCTGCCCAGAGCTGTAAATCAGGGATGTTTGGCCACACAGGCAATTGTGTAAAGGTGATTCTTAGTGTCTTGATGCTTAAATAGTATGAAATCTTTTAGCATATTTTGCAATAGAGGAATCCACCTTTAGTGGCTGAAATTCAATGAAATTCTCAGCAGTTTTCCATCAGCATTCCCAGCTGCAGCCACCCCAGCCAGCAGCACTGCTTGTGCTGTTTGTTTTTATAAATGTAGAACAGACCCAGGAACAGCTGATGAGTGCCACAGGGACAGTTTGGCTGGGAAGGGGCTGCACTGCCCAGCCAGGGAAATTCCTGTCCCTGTGCTGTCCCCTGCCATGGCAGGGCTGGGAGGGCTCTGCAGCCCGGCCTGTGCATCAGGCTGGGCACAGTGCTTGGCCGACACCTCCTCTGAGGGATTTTGTCCAGTTAAAGCTTGGAATTCCCTTTAGCTGGTCAAGGATTTCCAAGATCTCTCTGTGAGATGAGCCCAAGCATGGCAAGCAGGGATGAAGGAGGAATTTGCTGTGATTTGTGCCTGGCCCGGGTAACCAAATCTTGGGGCTCTGTAGAGACATTTCAGCTTGATTAGGCTGGTACTTGGCATTTGGAATTTGGAAGGCAAATCTATCACTCTAAAGCTGATCTCTACCCCTGAAAGAATGGCTTATACCTGTAATTTTGTTCATATTTGTTGCAGGATATTATATTAGTTGTAATAGAATGTATAATATATGTAGTGTATAATATATTACTATACTTACACACATATATGCAAACAGTTGCTTTTATCAGTTGGTATACAAACATGTTTAAATATATTAAAAATTGCAACATCTCATAATTGTAGTTTAAGTATCTTGTCACTTGTTGATCAATAAATAACATTCAGAAGTGTAACTTCAGTAACTAAAACAAAATACAGCTATCAAATAATGTTTGGGTGCTGCCTAATATATGAGTTTTATTTAGGGACATTATATCTAAATACTGCTGTTCAAGTTTGAAGTTCTGAAAACTAAATTTTTAAATAATGTTATTAGAATTCTTCTTAGGGTTTTGTATTTTATTACAGGTGGTAATAAAAGGTGGGTAGCTACCTTGCAACATCCTATGTCCATAATACTCTGGAAAACATTCTCTTCATAAAATATCTAAATACTGCCTTCCCTTATCTATTTTAAAGTTGAATAAAGTGTTGGTTTTTTTTTTTTTCTTTTTCCCTGAGGTTACAGAAAAGAATAAAACTCCCCTAAATTACAGCTTGCCCCTGCAATACCCTCAGCATTTTCAAGAGTGTGTCTGTCTTGTAAAATAACATAAAAATTTTGGAGTCAGAGCATCCTTTAGCCAAAGATTTGAGGTTGATACCTGGGGACTCTTTGGGAGTGTGGCTGATTTTGAGTTTAGCTTTGCAGACTCTTTTCCTGTCTGGAATTTGGAGTGCCTCTGCAGAGGTAGGAGAGGACAGCCTGTGCAGGCTGCTGAGGAGAGCAAAAGGAATGAAAGCAGATGCTGTGCCTGAATAACAAACCAGTGGAACTGATAAAAATCTCTCCCATGACTTTGAAGTGTGCAGGGTTAGATCTTTTATGGATGTTTATTTTGAAGCTGCTCTTCTTGGTTGCTTCTCTAAAACATCCCAGCCCTTGAGTCCCAGATTTCACTAAATATATTGTGAGTTCCTGACTTCAAAGTAGCGGTGCTGGGAAGTGTGAGCCCAGCTGAAGTGGGGTAGCAGTTATGGAAAAAAAATTACATTGTGCATATTAATGAATGATTTGTGAAGTTTTCTTGTACTTCTAAGGGTGTGTGGAAGTGAACTGGCAGAGCAGCACAAGAAAAGTGCAACAATCAGAAAAATGAGGGAGCAGGAATGCACAGTTAGGGTCAAAGTGCTCAAATCTGAGCTCTGTAATGAACACAGGGAGAAATAAATTAGAGGGAAAAAAGGAAATAGGTTTGTTATTTACTCTCTCATAACCAACACAATTTTAGTGGCTTTGCATTTGTTTAATTGCTTAGAGTTGTGGAGAGAGGGCAAGGGAAATGGTGTTTGTAGTATGGTAATAGTAACCAAAATAGCTGTACAGGAAGGAATGTCTCTGTAAATATAACAGCATATTCAGGTGGGAATTTTAATGAGAGCACCTGTCTGACATTTCCAAAAGTACCTTTTTTTTGTAAATATATTAGGGCAGTGAATTTTGATAACGGTTCTATTGTTGAGTAATCTCTAGGTACTTTTCAAAGTGTAGAGTAACGTAAATCTTGTAACTGTGTTTTTACAAAATCTCATTAAATAGTGCACAACTCACAGAAAACTTGAGCAAGTACTTGAAAGAATTAAAAATTTCTAGGTTATTTGTTTATTCTTTTTAACCAAATAGTAGTTTGATACCAAAGCAGTCTACCTGTAAATGCTGAAATTTTTCTTCTCCTCAGTCTTCTTTTCCCTGAGTGATACCGTGATGGAAGAGGTCTTGAAGCAGATTTAACTCTGCACACTGAACATAAATGGTACATCAATGCTGCTCAAAGGGCATGACTAAGTGATTTTTCCAATTCTGAAATATAATCTGGAGCTTTTTCAGCAGCAGCTGTTCCTGGGAGAATGATAAGCAGAAAGATTTGTTTTCTCCTTGCCACAAACTTGAAGCCAGTCTTGATCCCAGCAGAATTTGCCCACTTGGTTTATCCTTCTGTTTCATCAAGTTATGAGTTGGTGAATAGATGAAGCTTTGTTGTGTTAGCCAAATAAAATTGTAAAAAAAAAGTCAAAAAGTCATCCTCACACCTTTGAGTACATCTAAAAAGTGATCATTTCTCTGTTAATCAAATTCACAGTGTTACTTATTGCTGAGGGGTATTTATCCCTTAAAAAAAAGTTGTGTTGGACGTGTTAGAAGTCCCCTTAGGGCAGGGATTGTCTTCATTTGCAGTGCAGCTGGAGAAGCAGGATGATGTTCTTAAATATTAATCTGGACTAATTGTAGGGCTTAATGTGTAAGGACTCAAAAATTCCAATAATGAAACTTGGGAAGATGTACAGTTAGTGTTCTCTCTGCTTTTTGCATATAAAGAGAAACTGAAAATTCTGTTTATAATGCTATGTACTTTACAATTAAACAGAGTTCTTCATGGAATTATCTATATAGAGAACTATATATAGTTATATAGATATCTATTCTATATAGTCCATAAATACAAAAAATTGGTTTGTTGCTGAAAACCCATTATATTTAGTGAAGCATTACTTGCTTTTGTGTTATCTGTTTTGTTTCTGTGTCAGTAAGAAGCAATTCCTAATAGAAGTAGTCACAGCAATATTTCCAACTTGTCAGCATCCATTGATACTTAATGATTTTCATTAACCAGCTTTGACTTGTGTAAAT
This sequence comes from Cisticola juncidis, assembly GCA_013400215.1. Lineage (NCBI taxonomy): Eukaryota > Metazoa > Chordata > Aves > Passeriformes > Cisticolidae > Cisticola > Cisticola juncidis. Next base: position 49,515 of record VXBR01004402.1, read on the forward strand.
TCAATTTCTGTGTGGGTGTCAGAGATGAAAATCCCACATTACAGGGTGCTGTGTGGCAGTCCCCAGGGTGGGCTCCTTAAATGCAGGGATGTTTATTTGCTCTGAGGTGGGGCAGAGCAGAGCATGAACCAGCAAATCCTTACTGAGCATTTTCCAGTGTCATGGATTTCCAGGAATCTGCTGATGCAAGTAGGAAGGAGCATGAGGATGTTTTGAGTATCAATATTAAACCCAGGTGTAAACTGAATTTCAGGCAGTTTTCTTCCATCCTGCTCCATGAAATTGAAGTATTTCCTTTTTCCAGAAGCTTTTGCTTTTAAGAAAAAAAATACATTTGAACTACCAGGACAAAATAATTGACAACCTTGTAAACATAAATATGTATAAACCAGGGCTGTGACTAAGGGAAACTTTTAAATCTATCAGCATAAAGAATTCTCACAGTGTATTTGACAAGTTTTGATATAAACACTTATCTAGAGATAAATTTTGAATAGCTCTGGCTAATCTGTTTAAAGAGGAAATTGTAGATACCTGAATTTGAAAAGCTATTTAACAGTTGAAAGGGCTTTTTTGGAGTTTAGCCATTCTGAGACACAAGGGTTTATCATCTTAGCTCTCAAATGATGCAGCAGATAATAAGATTAAATTCTGTCAGAAATGTACAAATTCAGAAATCTTGTCAGTTAGAAAACTACTGCATTTATAAGTCCAGAAAAAATAAAAGAAGGATAAGATTAGGAAGGGTGTTTCTTTCTCAAATCTTAAATAAATAAAATTGGTAGACTTCTTAGTAAAATCAGGCTTTTTCTTGATAGTGAAAATGCTGCTTTTATATCTATGGCATAGACTTGGCAGTAGTTGTCCCATGTTTGCAAAATTCTTTTTATCCAAGATTTCAGAGGGAAGGTGTCTGTGCCTAAAATTGTTTCGTTTTCTGTGCCAGCTCAGTATCCCAGTGAGGCAGGGTGCTAGAAACAGATTAATTCCAAGAGCTCAATCTTAGCATGGGTTCATCTAACTCATTCCATGCTGCTCTGCCTGAACTTTTTCTAGTTTCTGAGATAAAACACTCATAGCTGTCAGTAATATGATGATAATTTTTAGGGCTGATTGAAAGTTATGTAGGAAAAGGGCTCCAGGATGACTTAAGAATTTATAGGTATAAGTAGATATTTAATGCAATTCTCTCAAAATTAAGCTTTTGTAGAAATTCTTTCTCATTTAGGTATTAAAAACCCACCAACAAATAACTCAGTGGATAGCTTAGATTTTCCTTTAGTATTTTCACAAGCACAGTGCTTGGCCTTTGAATTATTGGGCGTTCTGGTGAATGTGAAATTAATTTTTCAATTATTCTGATGAAATGGAAAACTTGTGTTTCCTGGGTATTTTTAAACTAGATCATAGGGAAGTAGGATTAAAGATCATTGCATTGGAGAGAAGTTATTTTTGGCACATGCTGCTGCTCTTTTTTATCTTTATTTTTCTCTTCCCTCTCTTGCCCAAAAATTACACCTCCTACTGTGCATGCTTTCTCCTGTTTGTCTTGCCAGTCTGTGTTGTTGTAGGACACAAAAAAATGAGAGACTCCAAATATTTCAGAAGGCAAAGAGCATAGAAAAACTTTATTGTCTAATTCTTACTAGTTTTTGTAAAGTGTTTCAATACAGACCTAACGTGATTGGTAAATAGGAACCACACCCCTCTAATCCCATTGGTTGTTCTGATACAGACCTAATGTGATTGGTGAACAGGAACCACACCCCTCTAATCCCATTGGTTGTTCTGATACAGACCTAATGTGATTGGTGAACAGGAACCACACCCCTCTAATCCCATTGGTTGTTCAATATAGCCTTAATGTGATTGGTGGAGAGGTACCACACTTCTCTAATCCCATTGGTTAACTAGAGAAACAGCTAAAATGTTTTCTTTGAGAACTAGAAAGGCAAACATCACGTGGAGAAAGATTATTTAGAGAAAGCACAGTTGTTTGCAGGATTGTTTTAAGAAGTTTTCTTGAGCAGTTTTCCCTTGGGAAAATTAGCCAAGCTAATTTTTTAGCCAGCTGCTAGCAGGCTAAAATCTCTCAGGCCCGGAAATATCAGGCCCACAAGTCTCTGTGCTCTTTCCAGTTCAATATTTGAAGCGGATTTTCTCATTGATGCTCTTCAGGTTCCCTGGGATGGCTCCCAGGTGGGTGTGGTGGATCTCAGCAGGAGATAGAATTTGCAGGGAGCTGTTTGCACACACAGATGTGTGCCCAGCATTTACCCCTTCAGGCTTTGGGATGCTGGAGTGGTGGGAGAGAGTGGGAGAAGGTGTTGGCAGAGCTGGGAAGGGGAGATCCATGGCCTGCCTGGCTGTTTCTGCCATGGAAGGAGGCAGAGCCTGCCAGGGCAGTGCC
>VXBR01004403.1:0-61601 GCA_013400215.1 Cisticola juncidis
CTTACTGGAAAGGCTTTCACTGCAGCTGCCGGTGCCCATTTGGCGCAAGCAATTTTTATTTTTCCCCAGTCAGTGAACTGGGCTGGCTCGTACTGTGAACCCCTTTCGGAGTGGCTTAAGGTTTTATTAGGTTTTGCTCTAGCCCTTGCTAGCCCCGCTCTCTCTATCTCTGAGTCCCAGTCAGTGTNGCTCTCTCTATCCCTGAGTCCCAGTCAGTGTCCGACAGTTCTCCCGAACTGCTGCCACTGGTAGTGTCCGACTGAGAGTCAGAGGCACACTGCCAGTGCACTCCTGGGCTCGGGTGCCATTTCGTGTGGCTCCGGCCCCATCCCTCCCCTCGGGGGTGGTGCTGCTTCCGCCCCCGGGGCTTGTCCCCTGCCTCCCGCAGGGGGAGGTCTCTCCCTTAAATGGTAGAAGTGTTCAACGCGGCTCCCGACTGGGCGTGCGCTCCCCACCGCTCTCCTGTGCATACGTGTCAGTGAGAGCCCGCAGCTCCTGGCTGAGCGCGCGCCCTCCGCCATTCTTACATGCATGCGCATCAGCAAGAGCCCGCCACTCCGTGCTGAACGCTCGCTCCCCGCTGCTTTCCCATGCATACGGGTCTGCGGAAAACTGCCTCTCCGAACCGCGCATGTGCTCTCTGCCGCTCTCCTGCATGCACGTGCCCACGGAAATCCGTAGCGTCACTCCGAGCATGCATTCTCTCCCTTTCTGCCGCTCGTACGTGCCAGCAAAAGCCCACGGCTCCTGTCTGGGCATGTGCTCTTCTCCCTGTTCCCCGTCTTTCCCCCACGCATGCATGTCGGCAAACACCCGCAGCTCCGGGCTTTCCCCACCGACAACATCTAGACCCCGCCCTTCCCCGCGGCTGCCGGCGCGATTTTCAAACACATATGGCGGTGGTGCCGCCAGCATGTTCTCCCGTGCCACGTGCTCAGCATCTCTGGCCTCACTCGCCAATCCCTCCCAGAAAAACTGCTCGTGCTGCCATGCCTCGGGCACCGAAATGCCGCTGATGGCGAAGAGATGGATGGAGGACCTGTGGATTTTCGGGAAGGTTCCATGGGCAAGAGGGAGGCCAGCGGGTTCGGCCGGGGGCTGGGGGCTTCCCTGAGGGCACCAGGGGGTTTGGGCTTGGGCTCTGGGAGGGGGAAGCGTGCCTGGCTCCCGCGGTTCCCCACACTCGGACAAATCACTTTTGGATGCCGTTTGCGTAGCAGCTCCCACCCCCAGCTTGGGGGTAGCTAGCAAGCACACGCGTGCGGCGCTCCAGGTCTCTTTTTCCTCCATCACCTTGCATAGGGCCTGCTCTACCTTTCCCCACGCCTTAAGGCTTTTGCTGCTGCCAGAGGACTTCGTATCCTCGGCCAGGTTCATTTGACGACCCCAAGCTCTAATAACCTTGCCATAGCAATTTGAAAATCCTTGAGCTTGCACTCAATTCCCCACTGTTTATGAATCGAACTTACAACCTTCGCCATGGCTTCCACTGGCTGGTCCGACGGCGTCCTGTCTGCCTAGGGTCAGTTCCTTTCTCCTGCCCTGGCCGCTGCTCCTGTCCAGGCAAAAATCCCGATTCCCAAGCGTTTTTTCTTCCCGGGTTTCAGCACCAGTTTAGTTTGGATCCTAGGAAGATATTTTTCATCTGTGACAATGGTAAAGCACTGAAACAGGTTGTTCAGAGGAATTGTGGCTACCTTATTCTTGGAAGTATTCAAGGCCAAGTGGAATGGAGTCCTGAGCAACCTGATATAGTGTAAAATGTTCTTCTCCATGGCAGGAGGGTTGGAAGTAGATGATCTTGGAAGTCACTTCCAACTCAAACCACTCTTTGATTTTCTCATTCTGTATTGAGAGCCCCAAATAGTGCAGAACCTCCACCCCACACACAGCATGCTGTGCAGATGCTGTCTCTAAAAGAGATTCCCATAATTTGCTATTCAAGCTATTATAGGATTTTCTTATAGGGAATAATATTCACTATCTTATATTCACCCCTTTGATTGTCAAGCAGGAAGGATGTTCACAGGAGAACTTGCTGCACTGTTAGATACAGATCAGGACACACAGGTGATGTAATCACCAGTACCCAGTGGTAACAATCTGCAGAATTCTTCATTTCAATGAGCTGGCTGTATTAATCCTGAAGCCAGGGAAGCTGTGCAACTCAGCACAGCCCTGAAGGCCCAGATATGCATTCAGCACAGTGCACCTGCTCAGGGTAACTCTTACACAGATTACCCCCCTCCTCAATATGCAATGCTCTTCTGGCCCAGCTTTGGCTAGTATAGAGGCCAGGTACTATAGGGCACAATGATGCCAAAAATATTATTTTGGTTCCTGTGAGTCTCAAAAGAAATGTGTTGCAACACTGACCTTATAAGCCTGTAAAATTGTCTTCATTTCTTCTCAGCAACATCTAAGAGGCTCCTGACTCCTTCCCTAAACATTCCACTACACTCTGCAGAGAGAAAAATGACTTGGGGTTTTACAACACACATGAAAAAGGAAACAGGAAATTTGACCAGCCTACAATTAGATCTGAAATTAAACCATTCACAGTTAATTTCCCTTTCAGTAATTAAAACATGCTGCAACTTATTCGTAGTGGGAATTTGAAGATGAACCATCCTACCTGCCCCTCCCAGCACCCACATCCAGCCCATTATCACAGCCTGAAGTGCTATGGCTGAAATCTGCACTTGTGCTTTAGATTGGGCAGGGAGGCAGTTTCAAAGTAAATCCCCCATCTCCACATGCCAGGCCAGACCACAGAGCAGCCTGGGTGTACAGAGAGTAGCTTTGTCACGGAGGAAGCAAAACCAAATTTCTACTTCATGTGCTTACCCAAGTCCTCAAGGTTTCCAGGTTTCCAACACTTCATCCCTCCCTAAGCTCTGCCAGTCACTGTACACATCATTTTCTCTAGGAAATCACTTAGATAGAGGTCTCCTCTATTTAAGAAATTGAAGAGATCTCTGGTATGTGCTTGACACAGATCTATTTGGCTAAATTTCATCTTTGTGGCGAATACTGATTGATTAAAAATGTCCACAAGTGAAAACACAGTGTGTGCTCTAGCTGATAAAGCCCCTGTGGGAAGGCAGTTACATCAGATGTAAACTGCAGCTTTGGTGCCATATGAACAGACTCCAAATTAAAATCCTGCTGATTTTAAGCAGGCTGGTTCAACCTGCTATTGACATAGTCTTATGCAAGGCACACAATGGGGAAGGTGAAGGTGAAGTTGTTGCCTTATACTTCCGTGCTAGAACACCTCCCTAATGGTCAGTGTTACAAAATCTGCAAAACAAGGGAATGTAACCCTCAGCTGGCCCAGTGAAGGGAAAAGACTGTCAACTGACATAGCTGTAAACTATAAATATAGGAGTTCTTAAAAGATGGGCAACTAATTCATACTCAATTCAAGTCACATTTTAAAATTTTACAGTGTAAGTAATTTTAAAATGTGCCACAAAAGCTAAACTTTTCTTCCCTGCCTGGTACTGAGGACTTTACCACATGATTAATGTCATATGACAGCTGTTTTCAAAGAAAAACAGTTAGGTTCCTGTGGTATATCATCAATGATGGTGCCTCACTTTTGCAGTGTATACAAGGCCCTGAGCATTTTCTGTCATTTGATTCTGGGATCAACAAAAGCTGTTGAGAGTGTCCTGCAAGTAAGGTATTCTTTGTTTTTTCTTTTCTTCTGAGGGTGTTATTTAAAAATATTTAAATCTCATTCAGACTTTCCATTTCAGGAATACTATGCCAAGAACTCCAGCTGTGGGCCATAAAATTTAAAGGGCTTGCAATTATTGTACTTATGAGGTAAATGAAACACTTAATGTGTGATATAATTTAACATTCATTCTTCATTTAACATTTTTGTGTTACAGCTCTTAGTACAGTCTTTCTCATTTTGTTATGTCCCGTTCACTAGACAAAATAATAAATTACTTTACCCAGTGTTGTCTTAATTTTTTCATTAAGTTTCTGCTTTTCTCTTTTACAGCTATATACCTGAGTCAAAATGTCCTACCAAAATGTCCTTAAAATCTCTGAGCCAGAATCCTGATTTCAACTGTTTTAACAAATAAGCCTGGTTTAATTACAAATTAAGCTATGAACTAAAGCGCAAAACCCTTAAATGCTAGATTGTTTAAAAACAGCTACATTTCCCATCATCATTTCATCTGCTACAGAATGAATATTTCATAATCAAGACAAAATTCTACAAGTCTTGACTTAAACAAGTCAGAAAACAATTAAATAGCAACCCTCAAATCAAAAACAGGAATTCATAATTCCCATAATTTCAGTAGGAGTTTTGTGAGCGCAGTGGTTGCAGTACAGGGACTCCATTGCACATTAATATTCAGAATGCTCTTCATGTCTGAAATAAAACAAAGTCTTTTATTAGTAACATTCAGATCCAGAACCTCTGATAAATTCTATGTCTTGTATGCAAAAACAAACATCCAACTCAGCAACACAGGTGAGCAGGTAGAAAACGAAACACAACTGTACACATTTCTGCATTGCCAAATTAATGGCTACCACATGAAAACATTTTTAGTATTTACACTCTAAATGGTTTATTTTCCTAAATAATTGACTATTTCAAGTGTAAATAGTTAATAAGAAAGAAGCATGCTTTTGCCACAGAATGTGATGAATTTCGAAACACAGAAATGCTGAGGTGGTTCCCCAAAGCCTCATTCCCCTCTCCCAGAAGCTGGTGTACACAGGGAGAAGTACAAGTTCACAAATTGCAGAAGCAACTGAGTTTAATTTGCAGAAACACGACTTATGAAAGAGAGGCTCATCATGTTATGGTATGAATGCTCAAAAGAATGTTCAAAAAACTTTCAAATACTGAAACTGTAATGTAACAAGTGTTCCATATAGCAAAAAGACACTGAGCCTGACTCATCTTGGAAAAACTTTTAAACACTTTAATGTCTCTAAACCAGTGGAGCTATTCCCTATTTACATAAGGAGATTTGAGATAACAGATTAGAATCAATCATAGTGTAATGCAAAAATGTATTTGTTCTGTATTTTTTTCAACTTGACACCCATGCTTTATCAGTCAGACAAGCCTAAATTCAAGGACTGACTGACATGTGCAGGTAACCCTGCATTGTACTCACAGACCAGCCTGTGCCACGATGTCAGTTTCAGGGATATATATGTAGCATATAACTCTCTAGTCACCTCCACTTTGCCTTCTGCTCTTCCCAGCTGTCCCTGCTGTCTCCAGGCAACCGTTCAAAAGTTTTCTAAACTTAAAAACACATTACATATGCTTTTACATCCTAATTTACACAAGTCTTAAATAATCTGTATTTTCACTTTATCTGGGTTGTCTCAACCCTTCTGTGCTCCAAAAACTCTGAAAAATTGGAAAGAGTCCATAAAATAGCTGCATGACTGTATTTTGCTATGGCACTAAATCTCTCCCTGATTCAGTAATTCTGAAAGAAACAGTGTCATGCTGCAAAGAGATTCCTGTCGATAATGAAAATTAGATGTAAAATTACAAAGTTAGATTCTAATGAGTTCTAGATAGAAATGAGAAGATTAGAAAGCTTAGATGAGATGATTAGAAGCTCTAGAAATTTTCTTCCTGCTTTATCATGGAGTTTGACAGCATATTTCCAGGTATACTAGATATTTATTAGCTAGCGGATCCTTTCCTCTAGACTTCATATTTTCTAAAGCTGTCGTTCTTTGAGGCTTGAATTAAAGAAGGACCAAACAATTCAGCCTAAAATTGAAGGCACTATTTAGTTGCTGTTCATATACACTAAGTGTTAGATAATGTAAAGCACCCTAAAAAACATATTGGGCATCTCAGCCAATGAAGTCTTGGCTGCCTCTGTGCCTCAGTTTTACAAAATGGGAATGACAATATTCCCTCAACTTTCAAGAATTTTGGTAAGATTTACTGGTGTTCAGGATTCACCCAAATACTCTGAAGATCTGCATTAGCATTCTTTAAACTAACATTCAAATATTATACAATAATACCTATACACCCTGAAAATAAATAAAGAAATGATTGAATAGCTGCTCATGAGACATGAACTGCCCTCTGTTCACCTGCTAAAGAGCTCAGGAAAGAGGAAAACAGAACAGGAGATTAGACTAAGGTTAGAGACTCCCTCTTAGCACAAGACCACTGTAAAAATACATATATATATATATATAAAATATGTAAAGATTACTTTACCCAGCTACATTTGAGGATCAGACTTTGCAATATCAAAAAAAAGTTCTTTTCATGCAGTAAGAAGCAAAAATTTAGCACCATCTGGTAAAAAACAACTAATAAGAAAATGCGATCTAGTCAGTGGGATTATGTTTCTCAATGAGATTTGTTTCATATGCAGTAGAGGCCAACACACTTCTCTATGTTCATACAAAAAATTAGTATTTTTGAAAATGGTAACTTTTGATAACAAAATTATCATGAACTTATCTAAGTTTATGTTTATCATATCCAGCCTTCATATCAGATCATACATCCCTCTCCAGTTCAGTTTTTATTCAACAAATCTAACAAAAGAAGGTTGCACCCACCTTGAGGAAAGACAGGGCCAAGTGCCAACATTATTGCATGATAAGGAAAGATAAAAAGTACATTTCATTTCCTCTGGGCTCTTGATCTTTCCTTGTGATAAATACTGATAACACCTACATTCTATTATGTAATTACATGGTGTTGTTCTCATTAACTAAGCCTGTGCAAGATTGAACCACTTTTTTTCTGTTTGTTCTGGCTTTGACTGGGGTAGAGCTCATTTTCTTTACAGTGGCTGGTGTGGTTCTGTGTTTTGGATTTGTGCTGAACATAGGGTTGATAATTATAGAGATGTTTTTGTTATTGCTGAGCTGGGTTTACACAGAGCTTACACAGCCTTTTCTGCTGTTTGTACTTCCACACTGGTGAGGAAGTTGGGAGTGCATGAGAGGCTGGGAGGAGACACAGCTGGGACAGGTGACCCCACCTGACCAAAGGGATATTCCAGACCATGTGACAGCATGCTCAGTACAAAAAGCTGAGGAGAAGATGGAGAAAGGGGGGAATATTTGGAGTCATGACATTTGTCTGTCCAAGTAAGTGCTACATGTAATGGGGCCCTGCTCTCCTGGAGATGGCTGAACACCTGCCTGCCCATGGGGAGCAGTGAATTCATTCCTTGTTTTGCTTTGCTTGTGTACGTGGATTTTGTTTTCTCTAATAAGCTTTCTATATCTCAACCAGGGAGTTTTCCAGCTTTCATCCTTCCAGTTCTCTCCCCCATCTCACTCCTCAGTCCTGATGTGAGGGAGAGGTTAAACCACTACACTGCCTCAGTTCTGCACTGAACTTTTTGGTTCAACAGAGGTAGGTGGCACAGAATTTTCTTTTTCTTTGAACAGGCAACATTTAGTTTAAAACTGTTAAACAAAAGTGAAGATCACATGAGCTAAAATCAGAAATAAAAACAAGAAATCTAAAGAAGAGTCCAGATTTTGAGAGTTGAAGAAATAACTACTCTCATGATCAATGTTCTTGCTTCTGTGGAAAACATTTATTCTCGGTGTCAGCGAAGATACAAAAAAAATAAAGAGGGCAATTGTCATTAGAATTTAAGGTAGAATGTTTGACATTCTCTAAAGATGCTTTATAGTTCATTTATTTGCTAACATGTTACAAACACACCTTCTGTAGTGCATATTTCAAATACAGATTGTTCTTTACTAAGCCAATTTCAATTGCAAAGATACCAATGTATTAACAGAGGTCTTCTAAAAATGTGAATTGATCTGAGCTTCTTGAGCCCTGAAAATATATGATAACAAAATATAATAAATAAATTCCAGGTAAGTATTTCCAGTCTTAAGCAAATTAATTTCCCTCCCTCCTAGCAGTAACTTCAGTGTCAGGGTGACACTCCCATAAGGAAGGCAACACACTGACAGAATTGTGAGAAAAAAACTCATACAAACACCCTCAAATAAGCAGGAGGTGTAAATTACCTACTGTTTAGATATCACCTACTTTCCCATGCTTTAACCTCCTGCCATCCTGAACAAATCCAGAGCAAGCTTTTCCTGCCATCTACAGTCCCACACTTGAGAAAGCTCTGGGACCAGAAGCAATTTAGAAGGAAGATAATACAATGCTCAGCAACATAATCCTGTCCACAATAATGGAGTTTTAACACAGATTTGGCTGAATTGAGCCTTGTAGGCACTGCTCTTCCTGAGGCCTGGTCTTGTAGTGTGTGGTCCCAAGCCACAGTACTCAGTGCCCCATGCCATAGAAAAGGACTTTACCAAAAAACACACACTATCATTTATCTGTTTCCTGCCCAAGCAGTCCAAAGGAAGGCCTTTTCTAACTCTCATGCTCCTCTACAGTTGAAAGATATGTCTCTTTTCCGAACAAATCTTTCTCTCACGCAGTTGCTCAGTTAGTTGCAAGATACATCCCTCCAGCTTCAAGAGAAAGAGGATTTCCCTCAGGACTCCAGAACTTACTTTCGCCTCATAGCGTGTCCAGCTTCTAAGAGTGGTGGTTTTTTTCATGTTTGTAACCACTGCTATCTTTACTACACTATGTTTTAGTACTTGTACATAGAAAAGTTAAAAAAGATTCCCACATACTATCCTGAACATGCAACTTAATTATAAACCTAATAAAAAGCTGTCAGCACCATTTTTTATCAACAACTGACAGATGTGATCCTGCTCTTTTCACAGTCCTCTAGGGAATTCATGGATTTAAGAGCATGAAATACACAAAACACCAAGGATCGACAAATTCTTCCCATCTGCTTTCCCTTTCAGCCCCATATACACAGTCAGAGCATCTCTGATAAAAAAGGAAAATCAGGAGGACCTCTGATTAAGAAAACTCCAAGCTGCAATGAGCCCTTCAAACACTCTTTCAGCTGCCTCTTTCCTCAGTACATTTTACCTGAGGGTTGAAACTCATTCCGAACTCAATTTTCAGTTTTGGGACTGACTCAGACCCTGAGGAATGTGATTCAGTTTTGAGATGAGTCTCGCTTTAAAAAGTAACCTGGACTAAACAACATTTCAAGATCTTATCTACTCAAAATTAATCCTATGATTTTATATGCCTATCTTTAGCATCTTCTCATCCTTTCTTTGTTACTGATGCCAAATGTTCTATTTAATTCAAGATCATCAGCTTGGAAGGAAACATTCAATTTTTCATTCCAAACAAAAATTGGAAATATCTGCTGAGTCTAAATCCCCCTAAAAAGCCAACCAATGAAATAAATAAATAAATAAACAACCAAGACTTTTGTAATTTTACTATCTGCCTCCAACAATCATCTATATCTAACCTTGTCTTTTGCTGGAATATTTTTAAGGAAATGAAAGAACTCAATCATTTTTAGGAACTCTGCAGAAGTTTCTGGCTATTTGAGATGTCACCCACACTGAAATCAAATGCAATAGAAGTAGTTCTTCTTATGTATCACAAATATATAGGTAAAGAGTAAGTTGTTCTCAGATGAATAGGTTGCTACATAAGAGCTATCCATGTACACTTCATTCTTTATCATATGTAATAGTATCTTTGATACAGGCAGCAACACCTTTCTTTTTTGTTTGTTCTTACTAATTCGACATAGTTTAACTAATGCTTTTAAATGCCCGATCAATAAAATCCAACAACGAACCTTTCAGTAAAGTCAACCATAATGTATTTTCTTAAAAAGCAGTATCACTATCTTTACTTTAGTCAGTATAGAGTTCTCCTTATATTTCTTATATAAACACATCTGCAAAACGTTTTTGATTATTAAACCATGATACCATATGTGCCAGTTATCCCCACTGTCTTTTAGGGTTTGTTTAGAAACCACTGTAGTCATGCAGGGACTGAATTCCTCACTGTTGTGGTGGGGGTTCTTAGATCACACAAATCACCTTTGTATGTCACAGAGGTGTGGTTATTATTATTATTGCTGATAGTTTTAAAGCCTTGGTTGCATTGAGTGGTGGTCATCAGTGAATATAGAAAGGCAGTAGGTAGGGTGAGCTTTGGTGTATACACGATGATAATGTCTATTCAGCTTGAGTGGAAGACAAGACGATGAGAAGGCCAGGTTTTTTCAAATTTGTGTTTATTTTAGTTTTATTTGTCTCCCTAGGGCTGCTGGGCTGATGGCTATAGTCACTGGTAGTGTTAAGTGAGTGAGATGTCAAGGAGAGAACAGTGACTGGGGGAAATTCCATTAACCAGTTGTTAGGGATGAGCCTTGAATCACTTCTGGGAATCATAAGTGGAATGGTACTAGTCCTAGTTTTATAGTGATTGCTTCTGTCACAAGGAAGCATGATGTGGCAAGAGCTAGTTGGATAATACCTCCTTGTGCAGTGGAGCATACATTATTCATAGTCAAGAAGAGGACTAGTGCCCTGTTAATATGCCTTACAGTGTCATCCACCCTCATAACTCCACTCACATTAGTATTCTCTGCCTGCAAAGCAGACACAGGCCTAGCAATACCGCCTCTACACAAACTCATGGTTCTGACTACTTATATAACCTCCTATAATGTTAAAAACCAATGATTACATTCCTCCCCATAGTTTTCTTATCCTCCTGCCCAAAATTCCTTTAAACTAAGACCACACATAAGCTCCTAATCATCACCCTCAGCCTACAATGACTACTCCTAGCATAATATGCCCCCAAACAATGACTAAATCCTACTTCCTCTATTAGTACTATCCAGCCAACTACTATCTCACATAATCATAGCGAGCCAAAACCACCTGCAATACCAACCACTAACACGAAAAACAATATTCATCACAACCTTGATCAGAGTCCAACTGTTCATTATCTTAGCCTTTGTGGCCACAAAACTAAACTCTTGGTCCACCAGAGCCAGATCAAGAGTATTCCCATGAGATAGAACAGCATAAGCAATGACGTAAGGAAACAGGATCTATTTATCCATTCTGCAGTTTTTCTTGGAAAACTCCACCTTCCCACATTGACTTAATTCTCATTCTCTGGATAAACACTACCCAATCCCTGCATGCCCAGCCTGAAGATCCATAATGGGAGATGCACAGAGCTGGGGCCAGAGGTGACATCTTCCCACCATGAACAGGAAAAAGGAGACCAGGTTAGGAAATAAGGGGACAGACCCTGAACTAGCAGCTTCTGCTGCCATCAACGGGACAGAAATAGGAACTGTGATGTCTTGGGTCATGCAGGTATTCACCACCATATTCCTTGACATCCTAAGTACAAAAACAGCAGCAATTAACTGTTAAGGCAGCACAGGTTGTTCTTCCTCTTCTTCTAGCATAGATCAAGCAGAATCAGGACCATGCCTGGCTCAGGTAACCAACCGTCATAGGCAGCTGCCTCTCTTAATTTTACCAAAACCCAGTTCTGTACAATGCCAAAATTTAGGAACTTTCTCTCCACCTTCGTAATAAAATATAAGCAAATATTTTAGATATTTATTAGAAGTGTAGAAAAACTCCAGATACAGGACCTTAAGTTCATCTATAAAAACCAAATAGATGACAAGCTAGGAAAAAACTGCTCCAATTGACCTTCATTTATCATACTGTTGGGTTTTTTCTACTCAGTAGATACTCTTTACTACAGACTCTGTGAGACTGTTTAGCACATTAATGGATTGCCACTTTATACACAGGGAAGCAAATTAGTTTTAATAGGCTAAACAATTAACCTTGAACAACATTTCATGCTTCTAAGCCTAGGACAAAACATTGTCTGCTCTTGATTTTGATGAAAATATATATAAAATGTCATTTTTCTGACATAAATCTTGCCTCCAAATCAAAGACTGACTCTTGCTGTTGAACTTTACTGTATCTACAAGCAGAAATTAAATATATATAAATACAGGAAATTATATACATATGAAACCTTCTAAATATAAGAAATTTAGTCTGAATGGAGTTCTAATCCAGAGGGAGAGACAGTTGTTACAGCTGACACCAGATGGCTCTTCTTAATCTTTAAAGTGCTATTCTATTCATAACTGAATTCTAGCCTCTGTTTTGGATACCTTCTTTAGAGAAATCAGAACTTCTCATTCTGTGGGGAAGTGAACTGTAAACATATATTTTTGTTTTGATCTGAATTTCCTAATTACCAGGAATGGATCCAGGTGGTGATATCTGAAGAGGATTGCACACAATTTCAAATTTCCCTTACTTTTAATTTTACTAGTATTAGTTACAAGAAGTCCACATTGTACCTTCATATATAGAGGAGAAAAAGACAGGATGTCGCACAGAGTTTACTCTTTATCAGAAGCGTAACTCCATATGCACTAAAATGTTTCATTCCTGAATTTACCTTCCAGCTTCCAGAAGTTAAAATTTCCAGACCTTTTTATCTTCTTCTGACTTGTTAAAAACTGCTGTCTGCCATTCTGAGATCATCAGTCTTGCAGACACCATGACTGTTTCATGACAACAGTTTTTAATATATATTTTATTATTCTCACAGTAACAAATTTTGTAAAAAAAATTAATTCTTTTAATTTAGGTTGTCTTCCATTATACACCGGTGTCCCTTTTTGTTGAGCTATTTAGGACAACAGTTAAAACCAATCTTTTTACACCTCTGTTATGAACTCAGAATGCAAGACCACTTAAAATAAATAATCCAGAGGCAATTTACACATGGGGCCATGGCTATAAAATTGGAACAAGTTCTCTCTCCTACAATTGCTTACTTTGTCTTTACTCAGTGTTTTCTCCTGCTTCACGAGCCTCTTATTCCATCACAGCAGAAAGAAATGCAGGCCTCCTGGTGCAGACTTAAGATGTTTTTGTGATTTTCTCTTCGGGAAGAAATATATCATGTAAAATAAAAATACATGAAAGATTTTAAAATAAAACACATAGCTGATTCTTGTCTTTCTCCTCTATAGATTCTCCAAACAATCTTCAATCTATGTTTTCTTTTAAACTCCATTAACTGAAATCTGTCACAGTTAAACACATCCCCTTATTTTTTATCTTAAGTGAAGTTCCGTATCATACAATCAGGTATGAAGATTTAGGCCTGAGAAATTCCTTATGCATTCCTAAACTTTGGACAAACCCAGACCTTGTTTTTGCTTTGAATTGTTAAGTCAACTTGCAGGCCCAAATAAAATTCCTAGTTGTTTGTAAATATGGAAACATACAAAAATACAGAGTTAACTCATGTCATCCTATGCTAGAATAAAAGATTTATATCCTCTCCTTATAGGGAACAGTTTGAAAATCATATTTTTAGGAAATTTCATGTGAAAATGTAATGAACTTTGGAGTGATTCCTAGAGAGAGACCCTCTATCCCCTATTGACTCCAGTCAGAGTCTGAAGAAATTAATCTCTTCTGTATTTATAGAGTACAGAGCAGAACAATCAGGATGGGAAGGAATACAGTTAGCAAATTCCTCTCAAACCAGGAAAGAGAACTTGTTACATAGGGGGTAACAAGTACTAGCCACTGCTAGTGGACAAAAGCCCATCTGCCTCTTTGAATCTGTATTTGCTGTTCTGATATCCTCCAAGAATCCAGAAACTAATTTATATCTATGGGCTTGACAAGGATGTAGAGAGGATGAGAATACTGAGACTGGGTTTGCTTTGAGCAGAGGAAGTTTATAAACCAGTTTAATCTGTTTCACAGATTATTCCATTGTATGCAGCTCAAAGACGAGGAATCTGCTGAAATCCTGCAACAAGAGCAAGAGCAGTGCATTTGAGCTTTCAGTGTTTTCCAGTGCACTCCCCAGTGCTTAAATCAGACTGGTGGCTGGCATAGCTGCAGCATCTCCAATTTCAAGCCACATCACCAACAACACAGATCCCTTTGCCAAGGGAGCCCTCTTGATGTGTCTTTTCTGTTCACTGACACCCTGATATTTTCCTGGGGGAAGAACAACCTGACAACCCTTTTTATTCTAACACAGCTGTAAGCCTTCAGACCCTTTTGCAGAAGCTGCATTGCAGCAATGCCCTCTCATAAGCTTGCCATATGCCATGGATGGTTGTGTTGGCAAGAAATGTGATTTTTCATTGACATGCCATGCTTGCAGTGCTAGGGAACCAAAAATGCAGTTTTCCCCCCACTACTGCTCTCACATCTCTTATTTCTTCTGAACTGAAATTCGAGCCTTCTATTCACTGAAACATTTCACATAAATACAACACCTACCCAGCAGCCTCTTCCAGATCTTGTGCCCTGGAGACAAAATGACACTTTCAGTATAATAAGGACTAGAGAAAAGTCATCTAGGACTCTGTCCCATATGCTGGATCTACCATGAGAAGGCCAATATGTCATCGAGAATTATCACAATCAATTAGCAGTAAAAAACCAAATAATAAATGTCAGTAGAAGAAAGCTTCTATCACAAAAAAACCCACAGTTTTTCAATGCACTGACAAGTAAGTAACTGTAATTAAGAAAATATTAATTCCAAAAAATCACAGATAGAAAGTAGGGTGTCCTGTCTAGGGAATCCTTGTAGTCCCATGTCATACAGGTAAAGCAGATGTTTGTAGAGGTCCTGACTGATGTCACCTTTCAAGTACATCAAAACTCAAAACCACTGACTTAGGTGGGATCCTATCCAGGAAGGGCAAGGTATGTGACAATATGCAAAATACTACATTCAACAGCAGCATCTTTCAGCCACTGCTTTAACAAAAAAAAAAAAAAAAAAATCTGTGACTAAGCTTCTCTACTTTAATATTTTGCCACTAGACTTTCACAAATTCAATTATCTCCTTTTCTTGAGGATCATGTTATTTGGGGAAAGAGTGTCTTGTGAAATGTTTAGTAAGAAGTCTGGTTCTTGGAAGAAATTTTCCTTTTGCTCTTGAAGACCTGAATTAGAGCCATTTCACAGCAGAATGCATGAAAAACAACGGTCATTTAGCTATTAAGGATCAAAGCCCAGAGCTTGATATAGATATTTCAAATTCTTTTGCCAGATTGTATCTTGAAAATCCATTTTTTAAATCACAAAGTGTGCATGTAATCAGGGAATTATTGAATAAACAACCTTTCACTTTGAAGAAATGGAAGAGAATGCCACTGTATCAAGTGAAAGAACTTAGATGAGGGGTGGGGGGCAAGAGGCTGTGGGAACATTTTCTGAAGATAGTAAGTTTAAGAATGGTGCATTATTTGTCAAATTCCAGCTTCTGGCTGGAATAAAACCCATAAAAACACATGCACATGCTCCAATAACAGCCACTTTTGTCAGCTGGGAGCAGATAACAGAAGAACAAAATATTGGTTCCTAAATGTTTTGTTTAGTTTTGAGGAAAATATTGATGTGCTACTTGAGTACTACCTTGCTAATATGTCAGTAACTCATCTTTACAATGGCTCCAAATTAATATTCTAATTTAAAGGAAAATTAAGTAGACATAGATGAGAATAAATGACCTATGAAAATGAGATAATGCCAGTGACAAAACTAGCAATACACTTCCTACTAGGTCTATCTTCAATATTTTAGCACATATCAGACAAAAACCTGCTAAAGCCTTTGCCTTTTTCATTAGTTCAGCCTTTTTGTTGTTGTTTTTTGGTTTTGTTTTTTTTTATTTTTGTGGGGGTTTTTTGGTTTTTGTTTGTTTTGTTTTGTTTTGTTTTGTTTTGTTTTGTTTTGTTTTGTTTTGTTTTGTTTTGTTTTGTTTTGTTTTGCTTTTTGTTTTAATAAAGACTATGTGGCTCAGGAGTAATTGCAAGATTAAATTTTCATATCGAGGCTTTGCCACCACAGAAGTGCTTTAAATTAAATATGTTACCATAATTTTCCACACACCAGTTCCTGCCCTGTAATCAAGGGCATCCAAGTTTTATCCAAGCAACATGTTAACAGTAATGCTGCAACTTGGAGGGCTAAAAGTAAACTGAGAATGAACACTTCACCCAGTTAGAATTTCACTCCATCAGAATTTCTGCAACTTCAAATCCTGTGGGGCATATAAATCCCACACACTCTTCCCACTCCCAAAGCACAGATTTGCCTATCATGATTTTCTACATAAACAAGGGAAAACTCTCTTAACAAATAGCAATTTGGAAAGCTGTCGGGCTAAGGAATATTTTCAGATGTAAAGAGTAGTGCGGTCAACTCATGCAGTCAAATAACAGCACATGAGTGTGCTCAGTGAAAGTTCCATGGCACTCCAGTACACCCTCAGAGTTTCTCCATCCTACCTACTCTACACAATCCAGGAAGGGAAGGGTGGAGGAGGGGAGGACATGGCTGTTCAAGGAGGTTGAGCTGTGGGAGTGACATGTTCATGGAGAACATCTATCATAACCGCGGGAGAGAGCAGGGAGCTGGTGCTGGAATTCAACAAAAGAGCCAGTCACCATAATTAGGTTATGGTCTTCAGAACAAACAAACAAACAAGCAAAAAGAAACAAACAAACAAACAAAAACAAGCACAACACCTGAAAACAGAGACCTGAGATAAGCCCAAGGTGCCCAGGGACAAAGCAGACTTGAATCCAAGAGTCAATACATGTGCTGAGTCCTCTTTTGATCACAAGTACCTTCAGGGGATCCCATCCCTCCCAGAGGGAGTCCTTTTATAGCCTCCAGGTGGATCTAAATCATCTCTCTTCTAATTGGCTCTTACCTAGGGGTTCTGATGGGTCCAAATTGAGGGTGCATTTCTGTCCAATCATTCTGCAGCTCTGTCAAGTGATTGGCTCTTGTGCTGCGCCAATCTAGTCATCCATGATGTCACCCTTCTGGCCGAAGCTCCTCTTGGAAAGTTCCTGCCATGATATTTCCTCTCAGCTCTCCCTAGCAGATACTCATTACAGAGCAGTACATCCATACATTCACATAACTCAAAATTCCAGACACAAACTCAGCCTGAACAACCCCGCCGAAGAGTAACTCACAACTGACCTATTCAACTTAATCCACCCATAACAGAAGGACCCCTCCCATTCCCAGCAGATGACCAGGAAAAGGCATAAGGGATAATGCTGGAACCCTGGCAGCTGAGTCTTGCGCCTTCTGTGCTGACAGGCACTGACCCTCAGGCAAGAACTCTATTTGACATAGGGCCGTGGAGTGGCTTCTGGGGTTGATTGGTGGCACTGCAGCAGGAGGCTGAACATCTTGTTGATCACAAAATGGCATCAGCAGAAGTATGTAGGCATTGTTTACAGAAGTGCAGCGAGCACCACCATTTTGTTGCCCGCAAGGAGCACGTCTGGTGCTGCCAGCACAGCAGAAGCGTGCAGTTTTGCAGTTTTGTTGTACAGCAGAAGCGTGCAGTTGCCGATTGCTGTGCACCGGGAGGTGTGCAGAGTCCCGGGCTGGGCCCCATAACTCAGGGGGTGCCCTGTCCTTAGGGAGCACTTCCACAAGGTTAGGGTGTCTCCTGTTAAACCAAGATTGTCCCCACCTCTGGCTGTGTTGTGGTCTGTGATGTTTTAACAGCTGCTGACGCTTCAGGATGGGAGGAGAGAAGACTATGCCTCCTTCCTCCACGTTTTCTGCTTTCCTCTGCACGGACTGAATGTTGCTGAAACAGTTTTCTGCATCATATTTGTTGGCAACAATTTCATGGACCACCCTACACACAAGGAGAAGTTTTGCCGCTGTTGTATTTTTGAGAATAGCTTCATTATAGTCTTAGACTCACAGAATCCCATAAAAAGGGATTAAAAAGAACTCCTGCATCTGCATTCGAGGACTGTTCATGGACCCATGATGTAAGAGGTCTTTTAATTGGACCCTTGGGACAATCATAGGATGATTTTTGACCATGGACTCTAAGAGGTCTGCTGCATCCCTCAGTGATCTGGACATTACATTTCCCGGTATTATACCAAAGAAAGCCCTGACGTACCTGACTTGAACCACCAGTTTCTCTACACAGTTCCCCTGTTCTGTGGCTGACCAGCAGTCATGATTTCTGGTTCAACCTTTCACCAGCCTCCTTCTCCATGTTTTTTCTTTTCCCATGGGGTATTATTCTTCCAGTTTCTAGCTGCTTTCTTTATATTTGATTTTCTTCAGGGAGGTCCCAGCCCCAACAATCTAAGAGGTGTTCCTCCTTACCTTACAGAGGTACCATTAAAACATGGGTTTCTTATCTTATTTTCTTCTTGTTAGAGCTGAGATTAAAGTCACAGTTTCATGTTCAGACTCAGTTGTTTACTAGTTCTTATTTATAGCACAGTCTCACAAGTTGTGAGCTCTGACTAACAAGGTAGAAAATGGATCTGTCTCTAACTCTTTCTAAGGTCATTTTAAGCATAGATTACCCAATAACAAGATGATACCTATATTATTTTTACCTTTAACCTAACAACTAACTACCTGAGGTCCACAGTACGGACCTTTTCACCCAATTAGAAGAAACCACCCAAAACCATGAAGAAGAAGGTGAAAGAAGAACTTAGCCAACAGCCCAAATCCTCCATATTTGTCTACATATATCATTATATACTAAAACCTCAAATTCTAGATTTTCCACCCTGTTACATCACACAACTCCATTCAAACTACACACACACAACCCCAGCACCACCATTCAACCCTGGAAGCATGATCCACAGTCCCAAGTCAAATGCTGTGCTTGCCCGAGGGTCAGTGCCTGTCAGCACAGAAAGCCCAAAGCTTCCAGGGTTCCAGCTAAAGAAGAACGGCAACCATGTCTCCTCAGCTGTGACCAGAACATTCTTGTTCCTCCTGGCCACAAAAGGGTTCAAAGAGCTCCTTCTTTGGAGCCACTGTGGCATCTGAAAGGAGGCATTCTGCCATGCTAACGCACACATAATCCGTATGTGTCACAGATATTTTCAGAGTGTGACGCTAAGAGCCTTTGGTTGTTCATGCCATATTTGTCAATCTCTATATATGTGGGTTTGGTAGTTCTCTCCATCCAAAGCAACATTGCCCTCCCCATATGCTTTGTTCAGGTAACATGAATCGGAAAGTTTGGGTTTGCTGTGTGTTTTTAACTGCAACTAACCGTCACACATAGATGTGTTGAGACTTAAGCCTCCAAATTAATTTCTGTATAAATACTTTGGGTTTTTATCCAGTTGGTTATGTAACGCAGTATAGAACAGCAAGTGTTCTTAATCATAAGCAAGGCAGAGCTAATGAGAAGGTATTTTTCTCAATAAACTTGATCTGTTGAAGGTACGTTCTGTGAAAAGTTATTGTTCACCTCTTGCAGCTATTCTGCTCAAACCATCCAACAACCACATAACTACAAATGGTGTAGCAATGAGCCCAACTTCAGAGCCCTCCTGAGAAGCACGATATATTTATTTAGGCGCAAGAAAGTAAGATTTTTGATTACCTCATCTTGCTGAGCAGTTTGGTTTCTACACAGGCTGAAGTATATGGGAACTTTCTTCAAGAAGCATCTTTATCAGCTAATGAAACTAGTGAACTGCAGAACAGGTCACTAAAAAATAACAGAGAAGGGTTTGTTTTCATGTGTAAAATTGGTTCTTCCTGCAAAAATAGACTGAAAGATCCCAAAATTACTGTAGTTATAATTTCTTGCTGCTGTAGTAGATTTTACCCCATTCTAAGAAAAATTTTGATAATTTAGCAAAACACTACCAATGAGTTAGATGACTCTAAACAACTACCTGCTCCTGAAGCATGTGCCCCCTGCTTCCCTTTGGAAGCTCAGACTTATCACAGTTCAATCCTTGAGCTATGCAGTTATATAAGATAATGTAAAGTAAATAGAGGAGAATTCATTTCCACTATATTTGTGAAGACCTTGCTGTGCTTTTTGTTACATTTTTGGAAAGTCCTGGGATATTTTTCAAATTATATTTTTAAGATTTAGGGGAGTAACATCAGAAGACATTTTTTCAAGTTTATATCTTGTATCACATATTATGCCCTGGGGCATAAGGCTGTTAAGAACACTGAGGATTTGGGGCTGCATTTACTAAGCAACATTGGTTCAGCCTTGTATCGTTTTCTTCTAGGTTTGGTAACATGTAAGCATCCACTGGTCAGTTCTTTGGTAAAAATAGTGGGAAAAAGAAAACTTTTCATTATTGCATTGAAACCATTTCCTAAAAATCACAGAGCTCAAAGACTCACTGGAGTTCAAACATGCCTCCTTACAATTTGCAGTGGAAAACTGGAATTAATACCCAGTCTGAAAAGCTTTAAGTAGAAGGCATTGTTTTCTGTTTGACAGATTCTAAATGTAGTTCCGAGTTAGTGGCTGAAGGACATAGCCACCTTTTCAGCTCTTGATACAATTGAAATTACTTTAATTTCTATAAACAACTTCATATGTAAAAATCAATCCTTTTGCCTTATTTTTATTTCCACATCTTCCAAGAATTTTAAAAATTCAGTAGCATTTATGGAGTGTTACTCTTCACTTTCACCGAATCACAGAATCACAAGATACTCTGAGTTGGAAGTGACACACAGGGATCATCAAAATCCAGCTCCTGACCCTGCCATCAGGGCCAAGAGTCACACCAGCTGCCCAAGAGTATTGCCCAAATATTTCTTGAACTCTGTCAGGCTGGTGCTGTGACCACTTCCTTGGGGAGCCTGTTCCAGTGCTGAACCAACATCTGGTTGGAGAACCTTCTTCTAATATCCAACCTAAACCTCTCCTGTTAAAATTTCAGGCCATTCCCTATTGTCCTGTCACTGTCACCACAGAGAAAAGATCAGCGCCTGCCCCTCCTCTTCCCCTCACAAGAAGTTGTACCTGAAGTGAGGTCTCCCCTCAGTTTCCTCCTCTCCAGGCTGAACAGACCAAGTGACCTCAGGCACTCCTCACCGCTTCCCCTCAGGGCTCTTCACCATCCTCATGGCCCTCCCTTGGACACTCTCTAACAGCTCAGTGTCTTTTTTGTATTGTGGCACCCAAAACTGTCCCCAGCACTGGAGGTGAGGCTGCCCTAGAGCAGAGCAGAGCAGGACAATCCCCTCCCTTACCTGGCTGTGATGCTGTGATGCCTCCCAGGACACAGGGCCCTTCTGGCTGGCAGGGCACTGCAGGCTCATTTTTACCTTGCCAGGACACCCACATCTGCTTCCTGCACTCATTTTTACTTTCCAGCCTCTCCTTTCCCTGTCTATCTGGTTGCCTTGTCTATCCAGGTTTGCCCCATTCTTGGTGCAGAATCCATCACTTTTCCCTGCTGAACTTCACATGATTGGTGCCTCTCATTTGTCAGAGTCTCTCTGCAGGTCCTCCCTTCCCTCAAAAGAGTAGACAGTTCAAGTTTTGTATCATCTTCAAATGGCTTGCTAAGCCATAATTCTGGCCAGTCCCGTGTCCAAGCCATTTATGAAGATATTGAAGAACAGAGGGCTAAGCATGGAGCCCTGTGGAACCCCCTACTGGCAGGTCACCAATCTGATGTCACCCCAGTCACTGCAATCGTTTGTGCCTGACCCCTGAACCATCCATCACATAATGTGTTTATTCAGCAGTGAGCTACACATTTTGTCCAGAATTATATCCTCGGGTGACTTTGTGATGCTTGTATCCCCAGTTGTCTGTGCTGTTTATGCTGGATATAGAGTCCTGCACAAGGACTGGTTCCGAGGGTGAAGGGGGGAGAAGAAGCTCACAGGTTTTTTTCAGAAAGTGCACTTGCTCCTCCACATTCCTTCTCACAGACATGCTGTCTGCAGCACAGACAGTGGTACAGAGCCCTCCTTTGCTTTTAGTTAGATTTTTTTTAGCTAGCTGAGGCTGAGAAGTTCCCCAGACTGTGGCTTTTCTTTTTCTTGATTGGCCCTGCTCTGGACTGAAAACACAGAAAAACACCAGGAGCTCACAGCTGTGACCCATCAGGGCCCAGGACGTGGCATTTTCCAGTGCAGGAGGGACTGATGAGAGACTGAGTGAGCCGAGCTACACCCTACAACAAGGACTTCCTGAATTTGCCATCTCTTCAGAACAACAAAAGGTTCCATTGTTCAGTATTATTCATTTTTACTTGTTTGGAAATACTTTGATTGTTAAATAAATAGGTTTTCCCCCTTTTCTAGAAGGAGACTGATGTTTCTCAAACTGGTGGGAGGAGGGGCCACTTGAATTTGCTTTCTAGAGGGACCCCTTCAGAGGTTTCCTTCCAAATTTGCCCTTAACCAGGACAGATAAGAGGGACAGTATTGAAATCTTTACTGAAATCCAGAAAGATTACATCCACTGGCTTCCCTTGATTAGCTCAATGGATTACCATGTTGTAAAAGGGATTCAAGCTTGACAAGCAGGACTTTCCCTTCACGTGACCAGTGACATTCACCAGGCTCCAGTTGGCTCGATCTCTCTGGATTCTCAAGATCCCTTAATAATCATCCAAGAAAGATTTTGCAATGACATTAGCTAGCTCTTCAGGAATTCTTGGATGAATCCCATGAGGCCGTATAGATTTGTAAATGAATCTGAAGCAGCTTCATGAAAAGACGAAGCAGCATCATGATAATTTTCTCTGAAAATATATCTGGGTTTTCAAGGCTCGTCAAATTTCTGTGATTTGGATGCCCTGGATCCAGCCTCAACAATTTTATACCCAAATTTTCAGGCCTGCAGCAGAATACCTGGAAGCCCACAACTTTCACAGCTGCAGTCTCCCAGTAGGAATGGCAGGAGCCAAATGGGGTCAGGATTTCCACTGTTGCAGCCTCCAAATATCACTTGCATAGAAAGCAGGAAAGTTTGGTTTGGCTGACTGTCCCAAAGCTGCATGCCTCCCTCCTCAGATTCAGAGTAAAACTACAAGATGGATTTTCACCAGGCTGGGAAAAGAAGAAATATCTGTTACATATTTAGATATATTCTTTCAAAAACTCCTTTTAGATTTTGGAGAAAATTGATCAACAAATCAACAAATTTGTTGATCAACAAATCAACAAATTGATCAACAAATCATATTTCAAAAGAGACATTTTGTTGCATGAAATAACTTGCACTTTCTGATCAGATTAATTATAAAGGAATAAAAAGTGTGGGAACATATATGAAACAAATCTGATTGTGAAGTGAGTTTTCAGCAGATGATCTATTCTATTTCACATATTAGTAAAAAATAAAGCAAACTTCTAGCACAACACAGAGTAAAGGGCAGAAGCAGAAAGAATTTTAGAAGTTACTGGTTTTCAAATAAAACTTACACAAGCAGGATAAAGGTTCTGGCAAATACAGCCATGCATTAAACTGAAACTCACATTCTGTATATCTTTTCATCTTGAAGACCTGTTAATGGGAAGAAATGGTAGAAGTCAAGACTTGAAGTGCTAGAAGATGGTTATCTTAAAACCAGCTATGAATGTTTCACAGCTGAGCTTTACCTGTGCACCATTTTCTTTCCAAGTCTGAGAAGATTTGCACTCTGTCATGTTTTAGTTACTTATTTGAGTTTTAGAGCTGCAGCCTGGAAATTACTACTTAGAACCTGAAACCTTCTTAGAGACACATACTATTTCTCAGACAAAAATGACAGAAAAATATGTAAAATTAAAAAAAAAAAAAAAAAAGCTGGATCTTGAAAGTCTTATTTACTTTTGTAGTCTTTATAGCTTAAAACCTAAATCCTTTCCAAGCTTCCCCCAAGGAAAGGATTTTTCACGATTAAGAAATCTGGGAATTTGACCAAACAGAGCAGCTGAAAGACAAGAGAAAAACTACCAATAAAATTAAATTACACTAAATGGGTATTTCTCAACAAAGGGAAGAGAAAAGCACATGACGGGAAATAAATCAGGACATTTATTAAATCATTTCTACATATGATGACTGTTTTCCTAACATTTTTTTGTTATTTCCATGAATCCAGGGAACATACAATCATCATGGGGACACAATATAAAGAAATGAAAAAAAAAAAAAACCAACAACTTGCTGATCTCTCTTTCTAGAAAGCCTTCCTGCAGAGCGAGTTGAGTTGCCACAAGTCTTCCTATTAACATTTGTGTCTGTGAATGGCTGCACAAACAAGGATGGTCTAGATGAATTTAAAAAACACTAGGGGAATCAGTGACAGGGAGAGCATACTTTGATGAGAATTCGTGAGAGAGAAAAAGGACCAAGGGATACGTACACTGTGTAGAAGGAAGCATCCCTACAGCACTGAGCAGAGTTGGAGTTGGTGGTGGGAGGTTTCACTTTTTGCAGATGTTGAGGTCAGTAGCTTATGGCTAGGACATTCTCTGTATAGAAGCAAGACCTAGAAAAATTTGGATAGTTGTGATAGGACCCCGGAGAAAGTGAGAAATGGGAGAGAAATGTTGAAGAGTTAAATTTATGCCATTTTGTGTTTATGTGACTACCACACCTCTTCTGCATGAACTGACTGAGGCTACAGCAAGTCAGGGTCTGGGACTGGAATGAGATCATGTTTGTTTGTGTACTGAGGGAGGACTTTTATGCTTGTGCTGATGTGCCCATCCACTCTTCATGCTGGTGTCCACAGGTTTGCTACCAACCTTTGGAACGCAAAAAAGAAGATTACTGCCAGAGCATAGGTTTGGTGACTGAATCGTTAAGCTGTGAATGAATGTGTTTGCTCCCTCAATGCTGCAAAGTAACACTCCAGTATAATTATATCCCTCAAACAGACATTTCATGGCAGATATTAACAGACGATTAGCACTGCCAAAGGCCAAGCTACTGAAAGAATCTCCATCACAATATCATAAACACCCATCGAGAGGAAGACCTCATCCCTGGTCTGAATATACCAAATATAGCATGTATGTCACTGTCTTCAGCTGTGTTAGTAGATTAAGAAAGTATACGTATCTACAGAAGAGATAAGAAAATACAAACAAAACAAAACAGAACCAAACAAATAAAAGCTAAACAAAAAAATCCTAAATGAATATAAAAACCAACTATTTAGAAGGAGTAAAGAAGCAAAACTGCCAAAAATCATGTAAGCTGACCATGGACATTTCGCACTCCAACTTCTCGTTATCTCACTGTATTTGCTGATTCCTATACATACTGTCTGCTGCTTTTGCTTTATTATTCTTCACATGCTGCTCTCACATACTGACAGACTGAGGCTGTCAGGTCATGGCTCTCAGAACGCTTCTCCCAGTGTGTTTATTCTCCAATTGCTTTGGGAAATGACAGTGCTCTTGTTCACAGACAGCCAGCTGTGACCCGTTCTGCCCTGGAGCTTTCCTCCAGCCTTCTCAAGGATATTTTCTCACCAGATAGAAAGACTGTTATAGTACTCTGGACCTGTAGTGCTTAATTTGGGCAGGTCTTACTCAGACTTCATTACGATCATGTGAAAAAAAAAGAGCTCAAATCTGCCTTTGAGTCTTAAAGAAGTCTCCCTCTCTCTCTCTCTTTCTCTCTTTCTGTGTCTCTTTTACTCTGCCAATTTTATTTTCCTCCTTTTCTTGCTTAGGATACCATTAGCAGAGTTGTAAAGATCCACTATGTTGTTGCCAGGAAAAGATCCTTATGCTAACATCTGTGTTCAGAAAGTGAACATTAGGAGCCTGTCAGCCCTGATGCTGATTCCTGACAGTAAGGTAAATCACTGTCTGGTACCTGGCAGTGATTTACCTTACTGCAAAGCCAATAAAAAACTCTCAAGGAACAATATTTTAGTCAACTTTGCATTGCATTTGCACTCATTTCAGTTACAAAATATTTGTCATGGAAAGGAGACACTTGTCTGTTTCATAGGAAGCTTGTAATGTATGAAATTGTTTTTTGAAATCTTCATGTAAATCATTATGACCCTGTCTGAAATTCTATGTATTAGTGGCAAAACTTGAATTTATTTTAAGAAAATTACAGTAGAAGAGTGCATATTTGTAAATTTTAAATAAGAAAGCACTATAATTCAAAAAATTTTAGATTTATGTGATATTTTGACCTTGATATGTTACAGAAAAAATGTAGCATTTAGATTGTTTACTTATCAGCCTTTAAAAATTATATTTATAATACTTTTGCACAAGATTCCTATATCTCTGTATGTTAGGGGTGCAGACTCCAGGCAATGTGCATAATGCATCTTTTCTAATCAAAGTACATGGGAAGACTACACAGTCAGTAATTTTCCAGACTTCTATTACTGCAATTTATCTTTCCTATACTACTTCTAGAAATGTCACACAACCTTTAATGTGCAAAGGCAGAGGAAAAATACTGTCCCCGTACTAAAGATCTAACCCAGTAGAGAGGATCTCATTAAAATTACTGTATTCTTTTGAGTGCTGCAGTCAGTGTGGTCCAATGCAGCCTTTCAACATTCCTAAATGTAGAATAAATTCATTAACCATGCTCTCCCTAAAAAAAACACCCCATATACTGTGTCATCTTTCATTGCATTCAAAATTACTCATTTATCCCTCTGACAATGGATAGGCAAGAAGGAAATGTGCCTTGTCTACAAATGGATTCTAAATGTGCCAGGACTATATTCCTAAGCTTCCAGGAATATGTTCTTATCTGGATATGAGATTATTCAAAAAAACACGAACTCTTAAGTGTCTTTCCCAGAGCATGAAATCTCAGATTGTGATGTATTTTATCTTCTAACATTAGAACATAATCACAGTATTCCATAGGCATCATAATGGAAAACTTCAGAAGTTATGAGGTTCTTAAAGATGAAGAAAGTTCCCATGTAAGTATTCCAAAATAACAAAAGCTGAAAATCAGCATATTGATTTTGTTGAAAGAAAAATTCCAAAACAGCTTTCAAGGACCCACTCAGCATCTGTCTACGACTTTCAACACCAGAATTTTTACAGTATGCCCCTAAAGTTCATCTGAATAAGCCTACTTAGAGAAAATAGGCAAAAATCTCCCATCAACACACTAATTTTTGGTAGGATTCATTACATAGTCACTATTTTCCTCAAACAGTATGTCAGTGGTGACACCCTGGCAGATTGCATGAACTGCCTTTATTCTCAGTTATGATAGTATAAATCAGAAATATCTCCACTGACCTCACTGGAATTCCAGGACTGGTGAATGGACTTCTTGGCATCTGCTTGCAATAGCCTTTATAAAACACTCTGTGCACATAAAAGTGACCAAGTTGTTCACAAGACTGGGAGGTGAACAGGTATAATTAAACAAATATAGCAGAAGTATTCCAGGTCATGCACACAAAGTCATTTTTCATTTTTCAAATAATTGTCACAGAGTTAGTGGGAGAAATTGCAAAGAAAACACCTTATTTTCGTAACCTGAAATATCAAACTATTGAAGGAATAAAAAAGATAAGGTAACTAGAAGATGTATAGATGTAATAAATCTTGATAAAGCCAATGTCAAATTACTGGCATACATTTAAAGAAAACTGAATACTAAAAGCAGAATTAAATGGATCTAGCTGGTACCAGATTATTGTTAATTTAGCAATATGCATTTACTTGCTGCTGTAATTAAACAATTTGCTATCAAAAGCCAAAACAGGGGGTACAGAAATAGCAGTCCAGTTGTCTGAGGTGACCCACAGTGGCCAGAAAGGATTTCCTTTTGCATATTTAGAGTGACATACCTTCATCAGTCATAAGCAGAGAGCTAGAGCAAGTGACACCTCTGCAAGTTTGCATCAAGGTGAGTAGTGCAGCTGACACTCCTGAGAGAGAGGATGTCACCCAGAAGAACATGGACAAGCTTCAGGAGTGAGCCCATCAGAACTTCCTAAGGTACAACAAGGCCACATGCAAGGTGTGACACCTCGTTTGGAGCAATCCCCAATATCAGCAAAGGCTTGGGGATGAGTGGATTGGGAGCAGTCCTGCCACAAAGGACTTGGAGGTCCTTTGGCAACATACACTCCCAGCTCAGAAAGTCAACCAGACTGCATCAAAAGCACTGTGGCCAGCAGATCAAGGGACATGATTTTATCTCTTTACTTTGCTATAGTGAGACATCTTCTCAGGTGCTACACTCAGCTCTGAGGCCCTCAGCACAGAAAAGACATGGACCTGTTGGAGTGAGTGCAAAGGAAGACCATGAAGATGATCAGATGGTTGGAGCATGTCTTCTCTGAGGAAAGACTGGAGAAGAGAAGGCTCTAGGAAGGCCTTATTGCCACACTTCAGTACCTACAAGGGGCTTTTGAGAAAGGTGGGAACAGGCTTTTTTAGGACCTGATGCAACAGGGCAAGGATAGATTGAGTCCAGATAAGTGAAACACTGGAACAGTTTGCCCAGACACACTTTGGATGTCCCATCCCTGAGGTGTTCAGGGTCAGGCTGGATGGATCTTTGAGCAACCTGGTCTGGTTGAAACATCCCTGCTCATTGCAGGAGGGTTGGACCAGATGACTTTCAAAGGTACCTTCTAACCCAAACTACTCTATGATTCGATGTCAAGGGGAAAGCAATGAAGAGGATGATGATTGTGACCACAACAATGATGATGATTACTGCTTCTCTTATTATTAATGATTGTAAAATTCAGTAATAACTGTTCAAAATTATCAATCAAATCATGTTGCTCTGTAAATGACAGTCAAAAAATACAGGGCTACTTTTCCCTACATTATCTTCTGTCCTGCTTCATTTTCATATAAGCCCATATTTTCTATTGTTCTCAATCATTTAAAGGAGGGCAAATTCTTTTGTTGTAACAAAATATTTTTCAGAAAAATATTTACTCTCCGGACTCTGCAAACATGATTTCCAGTGTAATTGTAACACCCATGAAAACGTATTTTTCTCTTTTTTTCAGAAATTATTTGTAGAGTTTTCAGTGAATATAACTACCCTACTAATTCTGTTGGTGGTACATGGGAAGAGACATTACACTAGACTCATCTTTCTCTATATTTCTGTGGCTAATAAGAATAAAGCAGGAACTAGATCCAATTTCTAAAATCACCAAAAGAAAAAAAGGAAACAATCGATAGCTTCAGGAAAGCAATTTTTTGAGCAGAAATTCCAGATTTTCATGAACTTTTCAATGTAAACCAAGCCACCATTCTTTCAAATGTTGGACAAGCCTACTTTTCAAACAGCATTTCAGAACTGTGAATATATTCAGAACATATCTTCAGATATGCCTCAAGATTCCAGTTTCTGTGCTTTTTCTGCAACAGGTAAAATCTTCATGTTGGAAACTACATGCTCCACACATATGTTCAGTACTTGTTGAACTTGAAAAGGAGCATATTAACCCTCATAAAATTCTAGTTCAAATTAAGAGTATATTTGGAAATCATGAAAAGAAAAAAATATCACCTTTGAAACTATACTTTGAAACTATAACCTCTTTTAAATACTACTTTAGAAGCTACATTTGACCCTGCCATCAAGAATTCAATTAGGATATTTCACAGGTAATGACTTTTTATTTTCCAGTTCAACCATCCATAAAATGGAATCCTCTGTGTGATTATTGAAGCATTTGTAATTGGAATTTTCTTAACAAGTTAGCAGAAGACACACAGTAAGCAATACATTTTCAAATTTTTGTGTCCTCCAGCTTTAGAGAGAAAGCATTGTCATGAGGTAAGCATGGAATTGCCCCTCTGCTCCAGACAGTGACTGTTCAGACCATGAAATTTGTACTAGTGAAGAGAGAAACATTGCTTGTACAAAAGAACCTTTTTCTGTGTTGCTGGATGGCTCACAAACCTCTGTAATGGGCATGTCCACCTGGTTGAACGAAGTGCTGTGAGGCAGTGTGCCTTGCCTTCAATGACAGAAAAAGACGAGAAGCTGCAACAGAAAAAGCAACTCCCTGAACACATTGATTCCAAAACCTATCAGAAAACCTATCAGAAAACCTCATCTATGACAGTCTTTCTGATAGGTGAGAATGAGTGGTTTAAGCTGTTATTATTTCTTGGATAACTGATACTTACTCAAGGTCTGTTTGGGAATATGGTTTGAAACAGTTTTACCTCTCAGACAGAATACCTACTGTCTTCAGGAAGTTCTTGCTGATTCCCTTCATTTAAGAGTCATACCACTGTTTATTGAAGGTTCCTATAGTGACACTGTGTCACTATAGGAAGGTTCCTATAAGTGACACTATTTATCAATAGACACTGAAAAAGCAACAAAGAGGAAGTCATGCACCAAAGTTTTCCAGTGCATCCATTCAGCAACAGTAGATGCCTGTTAAAAACAGAAACATCCAAATCTATGAGTTCACACCAGAACATAATGTACAGTGGGCTGTCTGACCCTGTTATCTGTCTCTGACACTGATCCTGACCTGGACTTATCCCATCCCCATCCTCACTGCCATTCCACCTCCTTTTCAATGAGATCCTTGCTCCATCTGCCTGCTTACTATGCCTGATGTCCCGCTCATCTTCCTGTATGGAGCAGTGGGCCCTTGCTGCCCTCTATCAGAAATCAGGAGGGTGAAACTGAGCAGATAACAATCCAGAAAATTACAGAAGCTGAAAAAGGACACACACAGACAGTGGCCAATGAGGAGGCAATCTGATATCTTATTTTGCACTCACAAACATCCTCAAAAGACAGATAAAGGAACCTTCTTCTCTTAATGCATGAAAGAAAGTTGATTGATGTATTTTTTCTGGTCTTAATAAGGCTTCTTATATTGCCCTTCACAACTTGTCCTTCAGGACAAGCTACCCAGCTGTGAGGTGAGTAGGGTCAAGGCGCACTGGGTGTAGAACTGTCTGAAGGACAGAACTCCAAGGATTGCAGTGAATGGGACTACCAGTGGCTGGAGACAGACAGGTCGTCAGAGGTGTTCCTGTGTTCCTCAGGGCTCAGTTCTAGGGCCAGGGCTGCTCAATGTATTTTCAATGACCTGGATGCAGGAGTCGAATGCACATTAGAGAGCCTGAGGAGGAGTCCAAACTGGAAGGTGCCATTGACTCTCTCATGGGACAAGAGGCCTTCCAGAAGGTTCTACATGGACTGGTGCATTGAGCAATCATCAAGGGCATGAAATTTAGCAAGAACCAACAGTGGACCCTGCCCCTGGCACTGAGCAATACCTGGCACAAATGTGAATTGGGAGAAGAACAGGCTGGAGAGCAGCACTGTAGAAATGGACCTGGGGGTGCTGGTTGGCAGCAGGCTCAGTGTGAATCACCAGGGTAAACCCCAGCAAGAGCTGCATCAAACACAGCACCTCAAAGCAATAATTTCTTCATCTCTTTATTGTTGATACACTATTTTGTGGTACCAAGGTAATTTTTGTGATTGTGTTGTACTTTGATTTTTCTTAACCTTGTACTGTACTTCTAACCTCATGCTTACTTATATGACCTATTTTTTACTTCCCACATATTTTCCTTCCTATTCTGAAGTCAATAAAATTTTGTCTTTAAAATATGCTTTATCTTTCTTCTGCAAAGGTATTCGTTTCACTTGCTCATTTTTGAATGAAAGTAGCTATGACCACTGTGAATTCAGCACTGTGTCTGTGTATAAGTCATATTCTAAGCATAACCACTAGACAACAATGCTCAGAAAATCTAAGAACTGTTCGTCCTTTAACTGAACCTCTGTAGGTTTTCTGTTGAAGGTAAACACCAATGTGCTTGGGCACATGTGCTGGGAAAAATGCATCACAGAGTAACAGATGTAATGGGAGTTTCTGTATCACAGAGAATGCAGTATTATGCTTGGTCCATTCCAGTAGTGGATGGCTACTAATCAGAAGCCTTGTGCATTCTTTTATCCTCTATAGGTGACTCAAATCTTCTTTTCCATCTGACACGTGGTGTCAGGAATCACAAGTGCTCATTACCTTTTCCTGTTTTGAAGCACAAAGCTTTCACACTGATAGACAGACAGGGTCAAATACTTTAAAGAATTCAATACTTCATAATTATTCTTATTTGGAAAAGTTATTTTCCTTCCACACAAAAGACAGAAAAATTTGACCCACATCAGGCACAATAATGACTGTCATTGTATTACTTTTTTTAAAAAAAAAGGTTAAAGTACTCAGGAAAACTGTGTTATTGGTATTATTCTTCTACACTTGAAAGCAAACTAAGCAGAGTCTTAGACTGTCTGGGATGAACCTTCCTTAAATTAGCCCTGCATGGCAAGAAAAGCCATTAACCCTACAGTACAAAAATGACTGCATCATTCATCATAGATCAAGCCTTGTATTTTTCAAGGTTTCCATACTAAAAATACAACAATTTAATTAGTATTATAAACTGTGCAATGCTTTACTGACATGTATTTAATATAAAAGTGTCCAGATATTGATATGATAAATATCCACTCATTGTCTAATACCCAAAGGCATCCACAGCTGCTCATCTGTCTCTGTACAAACTGTGATAGAATTTATAATATCAACCATTATTATAGGGATGATTAAGTACAAGGAGTTGAATCCTGCTCTCTGTGCAGGGGTGGGGTGTACATGCAGAGCAACACCATTAGTTCTCATGCCATTGCCCTACAATTTAATAGGAAGGCATCATCATATTTTCAGTTATAGACACGCTAGTAACAGAGATAAAGAATGTTGCATATGCCTGTAATCTAATGATTTAAAGACACCCTTGCCCTAGGTCCTTCTTGTCTCCAAATGGCTTATACGTTAAATAGAGAATTATCAAATCACAGAATGTTTTGCGTTGGAAAAGACCTTTAAAGCTCACATATTACCCCTGCCCCGCCCTGCAATGAACAGAGAAAACTTTCACTAGACCTGATTGTTCAAAAACCCAGTGCAACCTGACTTTGAACACTTCCATGGATGGGGTATCCACAGCTCCTCTGGGTAACCTGTTTCGATGACTCACCACCCTCATTGCAGCTGGGGTGCAGCTGTCAGTCTATTCTTTCTCCACAAAATCCTTACATCTGCAATTCAGAGATAGGAATGTTGTGGAGGAACATATCCAAGGCCTTACAGAAATTCATGCAAGTGACATCCATAATGCTTACGTGATCCAAAAATGCAATTGATCAGCAATTTTTTTCTACAGCAGCATGAGTATAGGTTGAAATTGTTTGGCCATAACTATGAATACTGCTGTACAGATTAAGCACTTCCAGGACATCACTGCAGAGCACATCCTATCCCAAAGATAGGTTAATGCAGGCACTTCCAAAACTTTCCAATTTGTCCTTATGCAACCATTACCAGAATGAAACAGAAAAGCTTCTGTAAAAACTTGTTTTGGAAAACCCACAGAATTACTAAAGTAAATTCTGCTTTTTGGTAGGCAAGTCTGCAATAAAATCTTTTAAATTCCGTGGAAGTCATTGTTTAGCAGAGAGGAATCTGTGGAGTATGTCAGATACCATTACAAACATTTATGCTGGTTCTCTAACAGGTTCAAGAGAGTTTGCTTGGTTTTTTGGTAACAATTAGAAGGCTTGGTAATAAATTTTTGCACTTTTTTCATTAACAAATAGAATGTTCTGTTTGTTTATAAGGAAAACCACCTACGTACAGAGTGGGTTGAGGAATATCAGAATGACTGAAAATTTAAGCAAGCTACAGTCTGAGTGAAGTAAGCTGTTCGTTTTCAGGGAACAACCCATTTTCATCATTATGGTCATATAGTTAAACAAAAAGCAGAGCAGAAATTCTGCATTGCAATTACTGGAATTTTACCAAATAATAATTTAAAAAACATTCCAAAAATAGCTTTAAAAATATGCATTTGAAGCTAAAATTATGCACAGTGTTTTCATTTATGAACCTATGTTCTTGCATCTCTAGAAATGGAAACAACTTGCATTTTTTGCTGGATCTCTCATCTGCAGAAGTCAGGCTTTAGATCTGCACCACATAATATTCTAATCTTTAACAGGTCTATAAGTCTACTGTATACAGAGATAAGAGCATTAGTCATAGTATGCCAAAGAACTTTAAAAAAAACGGAATTTTTTATTCCTGTAAGCAAGAAGTGTAAAGAAATCTGTAACCCTTAGGTTGTGAGAAAAATGGAGTAGTAAAGTATGAATGAATAGTTGGATATAATCTGTTCTATACAATTAATACTGAGTCACAATCAGTTTCTCACACAGCTGAATTAAAGGAAAATTATTGTGTGCTGCACACATTTTACTTATTTACCTATGGCTAAAAATGTAATCACTCTACAGATGACCAGGAAACATGGAAGGTTTTGTGATTCTGCCTTGCAAAAGGTAAGAAATAGGCGACACATCAGTGTCTCAGAAATGAAGCTTTAACCATCTGTGTTGCTTCTTGAGGAACACTGTGTTGAAGGCTAAGATGCTACACTATCTCAGTTGTAATGCAGGTTAATCACTCATGGTGTGGACCCCAGACTGCTCCTGTATTCAGCCAACACCTGAAGGATAAAAGACTGTCACTAAGTGAGGAGATGGCATTGCTTGTGGTAATTAGGGAGTGCTGACAAATAGATGTCTAAAAACAAGATGAAGAACTAACATTGCTGAAAATAATGTCCAGAAAAAGAAAAAAATGGGGCAAATTATTGCCAGCACATGACTACTTTGCTAACAAAGGAAAGCTGCTTCCCATGACTGCTGTGGCAAAGGGAAGAGCCCTACAATTGACTTGACAATTAGCAAAGATTTAGGACTAATGTCTTTACTGTCTTCCCTTGACAAAAGTAGATGTTCTGGCTTTGACCTTGTTTTTTAAAGCAGACTAGGCTCTGCATGCAGGAATAATGCATGCCAATATTTTTGCAGAATCACTTTGGGGGGTGGTATGAAAATAAAGAATAAATTAATTATTACAGAATATTTCATATACTAATTAAAAACAACAATATAGCACCAGGTCTTCTTCCTTAGTAGACCTGAGCCTCCCTGAATCATCAGAAGGAAATTTACAGGCTTTGCTGACGTTCTGAAAGGAAACAAAACTCCTTCTTAAGGTCCAGCTGGATTTCATGATTATCAAACCAAATTTCTGGAACAGGACACTGCCTACTAAGTTCACCACTTTGTAAATAGGTATGAATATGATCTGTTCCTCCTGGATGTTATTTCTCAGTCATACGAAATATAATTCCCACTTGTCCTCTGACAGGTGAAAATTGGGTTCTCCAGGTCAGTTGTTCCAAGATATCTAGCTATCAGGTTGGCAGACCTGGGCTGAACATTACTGCCAGGACATTGTCAGCTACTCTGTATTTCCTGGTTTACTAATGAATGTTTCCACTCTTTCTAAGACTCTTGACTGCTTTGAAATCATTAGATCCCTTTAGCAAGAGAAGAGAATTCAGGCTAGACTGAGAAGTTTTCACTTCAAAAACATATTTTAGGCATCTTCTGTGTCAGGAAAGAGAACTGGAGTGTCTTCACTACTTTTAAACATAAAAACATACTGAAGTTCCAAGTAGTCATTAATGCAGAAAATGCAATCTCCTTTTACTAGCATTTTCAGTTGCACAGTTTTATATCAAATGAACTTAAATTTCACACCCTTCTTCACAGACACAGAGAGGTATTTGAAGAAATAGATCATTAACCTGTTTGTAAAAAGTCTGCCAAGCTGGAAAGAAGCAAGAAAGACTTTCACAAAGTATTTTTATTTTTATAGGATTCCAATATTTGCCAGTTTTCAATCTTGTTGCTTTGTTAGAACTCTTGAATTCTTTAATAACTTCAGAACTTTTAAAATTACCAATAACAAATGCTTTTAAATCATTAATGGTTCTGAACAAGACTCTTTCATAAAAGCATAATTTTACTGAGTTAGATTTAAATTGTATTATGGTAATTTCATACATAATTTACATCCTTATTCTCCTAAATTTTTTTCTCAAGTCAACAACCTGTTTATAAGAGGTGGGTGGCAGGTTAGTTATAGGGATTTTTCTATTTAAAGGCCCATAAAATGTAAACAATAAGGAAATTTATGCTGTACTATGCTACTAGAACTAAAATGTTCTTCCTACACCTGAGATTAAAAATGCAATATCCAATCAAACTATGAATGTTGAATAGGAACTGAATGAGAAAGAACACATAATCCAAACTGATATTTACCATGGGTCAGAAGTTCCTATGGCTTTCAGGTAGAAAAGGAAAGTGTATGGCTTTGGAAGCAAGATCAGGCTACACAGGATGATTACAGAAGTGC
Source organism: Cisticola juncidis (assembly GCA_013400215.1). NCBI lineage: Eukaryota > Metazoa > Chordata > Aves > Passeriformes > Cisticolidae > Cisticola > Cisticola juncidis. The sequence continues at coordinate 36,073 of VXBR01004403.1, forward strand.
TGTTTTATACTGGGGAGAAAACTTACATGGCCAAAATTTAATTTCAATAATTTTCATTTTAGTTCATGCTAATATTATGTAGGTTCTCTGAGAGCTCTTTTAAAACACTTGAAAGACAATGCAGTCATCAGTCAAAGCCAAGATGTGTTCCTGAAGGGCATACCTTCCTGAATTTACTGTCTAGTGGACAAAGGGAATGCAGTGGATGTGGATTTTTTTTCTATTTTTAGCAGAACTTTTAATACGGTCTCTGACATATCCTTCTGGACAAAATGTCCAGCATACAAGTGGACATGCACACAATAAAATGGGTGAAAAACTGGATGAAGGATTGTTTTTAAAAAGAATAAAGGGGGTAACATTTGGCCATGGCCAGTCACTGGTGGTATTTTCAGGGCTTTCAGCACAGTGCTTTTATGGTTTTTTATGTCAGATACCTGGACATAGAAGTGGAATGCACTCTACATAAGTTTGCAGGCAATACTAAGCTAGGGGAAACTGGTTGCCTTAAGGGTAGAGACAAAAGAGAGATATTTAAAAGGTTAGAGTGCTGTAAGATCACCAGCTGTATAAAATTTAACAAGAACATGTCTCACTTTGTACCTGGGAGAATATAATCCAAAATGCATGTATAGACTGGGGAACCAGATTCTGGAGTACAGCCCTGCAGAAAGAGATAGAGGAGTTTTGGCCTATGATTATTTCAGTGGGAATCAACAATGTTCTCTAGCAGCCAAAAGGGCCAAAAGTATCCTGGGGTACATCAAGTCCAATATAGCTAACTGGCCAAAAGAAGTGATTGTTCCGATATACTCAGCACTGCTGCAGCCTCACCTTGAGCACTGTGTGCAGTTTTGGGCTCCTCAAAATTAAAAAAAAAAAAAAAATACTATAATGTGTCCTAAGGAGGGCAGCATACATGGTGAAAAGACTAGAGAGCAGCTGAGGATGTTAGGTTTTTCCAGCTTACTGAAGTGTAGACTGAGGCATTATCTCATAGTTGTCTACACCTTTGTCATGAAGGAACGCAGAGACTGAAATGTTAAATTCTTCTGTCTTGTGTGTGCTAAAAAGACTTGAGAGAATGGCTTTATGCATCAGGGAAAGTTCAGATTGCTTATCTTCTTCACAGAGAAGGTGGCAAGCACTGGAAATTTCCAAGGCTTCAAGCTTGTTGCTTTGCATGAAGTGGTCAGACATAACTCTTTGATATATGAGCCTGTGATCTGTCCACAGAGAAGGTGACCATGGGATTTCTTTATTCTGCTGCTCAGTAGTAGCCAGTCATTTTATTTAGACTGTGTATTGCTGATGTCCTTTCACATTCCTTCTGCTTTAGAGTCCAGCCTTATAGTTTACTTGAAGCTGGGCAGCACTTTATGTTTCAAGTCTCACAGTTATAATGCATCTGTGAAGGTTCTTCATCCTACAGAATCTGATAAGCACACAGCACAGCCAAAGGGTTTTAATTTTTTTCCTGTGTTGTCAAATTGATTGTGCACACATAGAAAGTGTGTCCTGGCCATTTGGATAGATGGAAGTGAGAGATTCTTAACCATCCTAGTATGTACTAAGTTCTGCTTATAACAGCTGTTTGTTGATAAATACCTAGTAAGTAATTTCTCCTGTGCCTTATATTTATCACCTATAGTGTAAGGCTCAATCTTCTACAGCTCTCAGCAGTGCTGGGAAACTATTCCTATCTGCAAACTTCTCTAAGATTCTTGAACACAAGATGCAATGCAAGAGTGACATAGAGGAGGGAAGTCCTCCGGATAAAAGTTTTACTTCACTATATAATATTAGAGTGATGATTAATTTATCTGCCCTGCAGAAAAACATTTTTAATTATTTCCATAGGAGAATCCATTGATGTGTGTGAACATTCAAAAGAGAGCGAATCCCTTTCAACTACATATTTCTGCATGTAAGTTAGCAATCCTTTAATGTTGGTAGTGTTACTACTTTGAAGAACAAGTGTCTACAGGCAGATGTCACAGTTTGAAAAGAAGCGTAAAGGGACCCACTGATTTCTGAAGACAACCGAACTCAAACAGGGGAGAAGAGGAGCAGGGACGAATTTGATTTAGGACACAGTACCAAATATGGCAGTTCATAATTCTAATTATGTCAGTAGGACTAATGTGCTTCAGCTTGCCAGTTTTTAAAACTTTGCCAATGTTTAAAAACATGTTCTCAAAACATGTACATCCTTTCCCTCCGAGCTGCAGGATGCTAGGGCTCCAAAAGCAGCACTTGTACAAGGAGTAGCAGATCACAGAAACAGGGAAATTAAGAGTATCTGGATAAGACATAATTGCAAAGTTAAGTAGCTTCCAGTCTTTTATTCTCATGCAGTGAGCAGAGAAACTTTGATGTTAGTGGTAGAAAGCTGGCATCCTTTCTGTTTGGCCAGGTATCATAGCTTAACCCCAGCCAGCAACTAAGGATCACACATTTGATCTCTCTCCTCTACCCCTTCCAGTGGGAAGGGCTAGCAAAGGAAAAAAACAACCTTCCTGGGTTGATATAAGAACCATTTAATTACTGAAACAAAATAAAGCTTAATGATAGTCCTAACAATACTAATGACAAAAATAGCAATAATTACAACAATAGTAATGATAATGATAACAACAATAATAGTTTTAATGAAAAGGAGAGTTTAATAAAACTCAAGAGAAAGAAGTGATGCACAATACAATTGTTCACTACCCACAGTCTGATGCCCAGCCCAGAAAGCAATTGGCCCCTTCCACATAACTCTCCCTCATTTATGTACTGGACATGATGTTCTATGGTGTGGAATATCCTTTTGGCAAGTTCAGGTCAGCTGTCCCATCCATGATTCCTTCCAGCTTCTTGGGCACTTGCTCACTGGCAGAGAATGGGACACTTAAAGGTCCTTGAGTCAGAGTAAATGCTTCTCAGCAACAGCCAAAAGCATCACTGTGTTATCAGCACTATTCCCATACTGAATCCAAAACACAGCATTATACCAGTTACCAAGATGAAAATGAAGTCCATCAAAGCCAAAACCAGGATAGTATCCATCCCTGATTCCATACAATTTGTTTCATATCAGGTCTAACCTTTCCTTATAGAACATCACCTTTCCTGTCTCTTGGTAATTATACCCACAGATAAAATTTCCCTAGTATATGGACCATCCCTGTAAAAGTCCAGTTAGTTAATTTAGACCATGACCTTTGACTCAATCTGTCCAAAGATGTCTGGATCATCATACAGAAGATGCTAGGGCTGTATTTCCACTCTGAGGCAGGTGATTGCAACTGTACTAAGCACCCCTCTAAGCAAAGGCAAACTATGGTCTTCACTGTGCTGACAAAGGGATTGAGAAAGATGTCAAAATCAACTGCGGCACCACTGGGCTCCCTTTAACTCCAGTTCATATATTCCAGTTATAGCATGTCTGGTATGGCAGTAGTCAGTGATATGACAGAATCACAGGATCACAGACTCACAGGATCACAGAAGGGGTAGTGACAGAAAGGACTCTTGTGGGTCATCTGGTCCAGCTGCTGTGCTCAGGGAGGACCATTCTACAGCACATGGCATAAGATTGCATCCAGATTGTTCTTGAATATCTCCAGAGAGGGAAACTCCCCATGTTTGGGCAGGCTGTTCCATTTACATTGGGTCACCCACACTGTAAAGAACTTTTCCTCATGTGCTCGTGGAATTCCCTGCACATCTGTTTCTGCCTGTTGCCTCTTGTCCTATTGCTTGGCAATACCAAGAAGAGGACAGGTCCATCCTCTTGACACCCTCCCTTCAGATACTGACAGACATTGTTGTGGTCTTCTCTCAGTCATCTCTTCTCAACATTGAACAGGCCCAGTTTCCTTAGCCTTTCTTCCTAAGAAAAATGGTCAGATCCCTTATTTATCTTCAGAGTTTTCTGCTGGACACACTCCAGAACTTCATGTCTCTCTTGTACTGAGTACTCAGAACTGGACAGAGCACTCCAGAAGTGCCTCAGTATGGCCAAGATGAAGGGCAGGATCACCTCCTTTGACCTGCTGGCCATGCTCTTCCTAATGCACTCCAGGCTATCACTGGCCTTGGCCACCAGGGCACTGCTGGCTCATGGAGAGTTGTTGTCCACTAAAACCCTAAGCTCCTTCTCCACAGAGCTGCTTCCCAGCAGGTGACCCCCAGCCTGTGCTGGTGCCTGGGGTTGCTCCTCCCCAGGTGCAGGACTCTGCATGTGCCTCTGCTGAATTTCAGAAGGTTCCCCTCTGCCCATCTCTCCAGCCTGTTGAGGTCCTTCTGAAGGGCTGCAGCCCTCTGGGGTATCGGCCACTCCTCCCAGCTTTGTGTTGTCAGGGAAATTGCTGAGGAGGCCTCTGCCCCTTCACCCAAGTCATTGATGGGTAAGTTAAACAAGACTGGGCCTGCTACTGAACCTTGGGAGGCACCACCACGGACAGGCCTCCAGCTAGAGCCTGTGCCACTGATTATGAGTCTGGGATCAGCCAGTTCTCAATCCACCTCCCTGTCCACTCATCCAGTCCACTCTTCCTGAGTTTTCCTGTGAGGACATTGTTAGAGACAGTTTCCAGGTGGACAAGATCTGATGCTCTCCCTTCATCCACACAGGCAGCTGTTTTGTTGTGGAAGGCAATCGGGTTGATCAAGCATGATTTGCCTTTAGTGAATCCATGCTGACTATTCCTGATCACCTTCTTGTCCTCCCTGTGGACAGAGGTGGCCTCCAGATTGAGGCGCTCAGTCACTTTCCAGGGACTCAGGTGAGGTTGACTGGCTGATAGTTCCCTGCATCCTCCTTCTTTCCTTGCTTGAAGACTGGGGTGACATTTGCTTTCTTCAGTCCTCAGGCACTAGTCCTGATCTCTGTGACCTTTCAAAGCTGATTGTAAGGAGCACAGCTATGATGTCCATCAGCTGCCTCAGCACTCCTATGGGCATCCTGCCAGGGCCCATGGACATGTAGGTGTCAACTTTGCTTAGGTGTTCTCCAATCCAACCCTTCTTGACCAAGGAAAATTCTTACAGCATTCCTTCACCCTGATCTCCTGGCTCAGTGATCCCTGTAGGTTGGTCTTGCCAGTGAACACCAAAACATACTTGTCATTCAGTTACTCTGCCTTCTCTGCATCCTGTTACCATGGTCCCCTGGGCCTACATTATCCTTCATTTTCCTTTTGTTATTGATGAATTTGGAAAATCTTTCCTGTTGTTCTTGGCATCTTTGGCCAGACTTAATTCTATATGGGCCTTGGCCTTCCTTGTCTCATTTCTACTTAGTCTGACAACCTCTCAGTATTAAGTAGCACAACCCTGCTTCCATCTACTGTGTGTTTTGTGCTTAAACTTGAATAATGACAGAAGTTCTTTATTCATCCATGCAAGTGTCCCACCCCTTTGCCCAATTTCTTGCTCATTAGGATATATCATTTTTGAGCCTGAGGAAGCCATTCTTGAATAACAAACTGTCTTGGACCTTCTTTCCCTCCAAGACCACAATAATCTTCTTTAGTCTCCATTCTCTGTTAAACTTTTGCACTTGCTATATGGGGCTGTTAAGGGGTAAGCAGGTCCTGCTGAACACCCCTCAGTTATCCAGTCAGCAAACCCTCTTATGGAGAGGAATCATGGAGTCTCAATTGGAGTGATCATCTGACGGGTGCATCTTTGTGGTAGCAATTGGCACCTGTTGTTTTTCAGCCTTCTGCAACCCCACGACAGAGAGTCCTCAAAGAGACTAGTCAAGGTAGACAGTTCTCTAACGTCCTTCATTTCCAAGGCAGCTATACCAATGACCAATTGTTATCAGTTTGAGTCCTTGAAATACCCTCTTCTGAGGTAGTTTACACCAAAGATGCCTCTCAGCCAGTCATAATAAGTCCCAGTCAGACTGACTTCAGCCTTTAATACAGTAGCTGTTGAGATTCCCCTGTCATTACAGAAACACAAATGGATTCTGTTGATGGCATTGATTGCATTACAGGTACATTGTGCACTAGTGTCTACTCGACACCATGTGGGCCAGGCCATCAGATCCACAAAGTCCAGTAAACTGTGTCCCACTGCTCCAACTGGCAGGGTCAGACCCCTCTAGTCCTGGTCACAGGATCCCTCATTTACGTCTTGTAAAAACAGATTAGAATTCCTTTCCATGAGATCTCGAGGAATATCAATCCTTCCATTCTGCTGGGGAAACCAGTAACTGGAGACTGTGTGGCAAGTTTTCTGGAAGAGCCCTCATTTGTGATTGTTTTCCCTTGAAGTCCAGGTATCCATGTCTCAAGGGCTGTAGTAGATTTTCCATTCCACTTAATCTTTTCTTCTCCATATGCACAGAGTATTCCATGGTGTGCATTTTCTATAACCTCTCTGTTGACCAAAAGAAGGCTTCCTATTAATAGCTGAGATACTGGTCCACACATGGCTCATGTGCATTGGATTTGGTCTGGACCTGTGGGTAATTTTACGGGTTTTGTGTAAATGTGTAATCCCTAGCATGGCTAATTACCTGAGGTATACGATACCTCTTTCAATTGTGGTCCACTTGCTAGGGTGTCATGTAAAATCTTCCTTGTAGGGATAGCTTTACTTCACATTTGACAGGAGTCACTTTCAGAGAGTCTGAGGACTTATGTCCCTTTTCCAATCACTTTGTTGATGCCCCTTTCCCTAGAAGGTGATCCTGCTGCTTGACTTCCCTAGCCTTTTATTTCAGGTTACTGGCCCCAAAATCTGACATCCAAGCAGCCAGCTAACAATGCATTCACACTGGACAATAGCTGAAACATTTTCACACACCACACAGCTCACTTGGAGACTCGGATCAAGTGCTTACCTCTTGTTCTGTCTCTTCTTTCTGCCCTCATGGTGTCCCTGCTTTGTCCTCCTGTAGTAAACAACCTATCTTCCCTGTCCATTTCTTTGTATGTATAGGGACAACTCATACACACATGGGTTGGTTGTCTGATTCAGCTGCATCACCAATCACTGGGGTATAAGTAGATGTAGTACCTGTTGCTGGAGTTTGAGGAAATAGTGCTTGTAACAGATTTTTGAGTTGAAGTAGTGCTGTTGCTAGAATTTGAGTAGCAGCATTGCTTGTCCCACTGTTTGGAGTAGATGCAAATAGTTACTTACCCTACATGAGATTTGAGCCACACGCTGGTTTGAACACTCCAAGGCTACCCAAAAATTTCAAAATTCTCAAATGTTATAATATTTGACTTAGAGAAGGAGAAAATGTGTGAAGATGCCTTCTACATAGATTGGTTCTTGGAAAAAAGGCAAGATGTGCAATGATGAAGTTTCCAAAAGATGGTTCCTGTGGTGTAGGTCTGACAGCAACATTGAGTACCATACCAGGTTAATTTCAAGACCATTGATTCTGTGATATCATAAGCCAGTATTAGAGAGTACAACAACATGCTAATTTTAGCATAGAGATTATAAACCCTTGGAGGTTATAAACAGTATGACAGGGAACACACACTCCAAGTAAACTGTTACATAAAACAACCCTGGGAGCAAATGCAACAATTCTGAGAGCAAAAGAGGTCAATATTGTGACCAGCTATTAAACTAATACAGAGAATGCTTATAATAAATTTGTTCTAACATGTTCTGGTCAGATCTGCCATACTCTCAACCTTTTATCCCTCTCTTTGGGCACAAAAAAGGACTGTGTGGGTTTAACCCCAGCCAGCAACTATGTACCTTGCACTCACTCACTCACTCACTCACTCCCTGTGCCTCCCCTCTGATTGGTTAGAGAGAATTGGTAAAAGGTAAAATATATAGTTTGAAATAAGAACAGTTCAGTAATTGAAAAGAAGTAAAACATTGTAATAATAGTAATATTAATTGCAATGAAAAAGAAAAAGTGAGAGATAAAATCCTAGAGAAAAAAGCAATGCACAATACAAATCTTCACCACTCACTGACTGATGCCCAGCCTCTCCCTAAGCAGCAATCCCTCCCTTACAGCCAACTCCCTCTGTTTTATAATACTGAACATGGCATTCTAAGTTTGGTCAGCTCAGGTCAGCTGTCCTGGCTGTTCTCTCTCCCAGTTTCTCATGTACCTACTTGCTGGCAGAGCATGGGCAAACTGAGCAGTCCTTGATTTAGGGTAAGCAGCACTTAGCAACAGCCAAAACATCAGTGTGTTACCACCGTTACTGTCATACTGAATCCAAACCACAGCACTGTACAAGCTACTAGGAAAAAAATCAGGGCTGTACAGTGGAGTCTACAGACAACAGAACTTTTTCTCATGAATCAGAGCAGAAAGTAACTGAGATGAGTTGAAGATGGGTATCACTATCTCTAGTGCATTTATTAGGAATAAAATAATGGGTGAAATTCTGCATCAATCAATGCAAAGTACCACATATGGGAAAAGAGGAAACTCTTAATGATATACATATACAATTATAGGTTCTAATTTAGCCATTATCTCTCAGGAAGAAGCTTAGAGCATTTGGGGAAGTTCCACATAAACATAATATCAATATTTACCGCTAGTCAGAAAAGCAAATAGAATACTAAGAAGTGTTAGGGGAGAAATCAAGGGCAGAGCAGGAAGTACCATGCTTCATCTAATTAATAAAAATAATATAATAATTTAAGACATCATAAAATCTCAAAAAATATCAGAAAAAATATATCTTCTTTTAAGAGGGATATTGCAGAATATTGAAGACATACAGCAAAAGGTGGTGTGGTTCATCGGTGTTGCAGAACAGCTCCTCAAGGGAGAAAAGATAAATAGATGAGGATTCCTTGAGCCTTGAAAGCAAACAGCTGCTGAAAAAAAAGGCTACATGAATGACAACAAAAAAGATTAACAGGTAATTAACAGATTTGATGAGGATACTATATGGGAAAACACCTTGTGAAATTTAAAAGTAATAGAAAACCAAGTGCTTGTTTCCCAGAACACAATTAAAGTGTAGGCTACTAAGGTTATTGACTGTCGTGACTGTAAAAGCAGGGAAATACCAAAGCAAAAACAAACAAAAAAAAGCACCATGTTTTTTCCACACATTGAAGCATCTGATCATGTGTCAAGGTGAACTATTTATGTGAAAGCTGCTCATTGCCCAAACATCAATATAACTCAAACCCTGAAGTACAGCACCATTTGAAAGTAAAGAAAAAAGAAGTTGTATTTTTTGTATCTATCTCATAACTTAGTTTACATTCCAACGGGCAAACTCCTGTTTGGGCAGGACTCCAGGAAAAGCCTCTTTTAACAAGAAAAGACTTATCAGCTAAATTGACAATAATGGCTGGCCCCAAGCCCCAGATTGTCTTCCCTTCACCTAGTCAGTTGTTCCTCTGTAATTTGTCTTGCAACAAGATGTTCAGACAACACAGAGGATGCACCACGCTCACTCAGTCTTCTGTTCTTCATTGCAATTGGGTTTGCATCACCTCCAGCAAAGGACATCATCAATCAAGTTGATTTTTGCTCTGAATAGCTGGAATATGGTGGCTTGCTTTCTATGATTTAGATGTCCCTTAATTTTGTTGCTATTGCAGTTGTAATAAATGTAGTGGGTTAATTTGTGGGTTTTTGGGATAATAATAAAATCATGGTTTGGTAAAATATAAAATAAATGGTAATTTAAATTCCAGCCAGCCATGGAATCGGCATTCCTAGGTAGCACCACCAAGTAACTACTTTTCACAGGGACACAATAAGGTGCCAGAAACTGGAGACGAGGAGATTGGCATCTGAAAGAAGGACACATTAAGATAAGAAATCAGCTCTCCTCCCATGGGCAGCAGAGCCATCAGAGCAGCAGCATCACCCGGATCCCCGGAGAAGAACCCCCCTCCATTCATAAACTTCCCTTTCCATTCACCCACGGAAAACCAGAAATTGACACCTTGCAACAGAGGGGGAAACTCTTTTCAGCTAAGCCAAGAGGACTATGAATCCAAATAACCAACCCTGGAAACAAAAGGACTATGGGGAAATTTTGTGCCAGAGGGGGAATAAAGTGTATAAAACCCGAGCCCCAAACAAGGCAAATTTGTGAACTCTGGGGGGACGGCAGTGTGCCAGGTACTGCGTCCCAGTTTGCCCGTTGACAATCCTGGGTATATCCCAACGTAACTCCACTGGGGCTTTTACCAAAATTCTGTAATTTGATCTTTTAATAAACCAAATTATATTTTTAATTGGACTTGTGGATTGGCACAGTTGACGTGAGGGGATAAAGGAAAAAAACTATGATCATGATCAGGTAAGAAAGAGCAACCAGACTGACTCCTGCTTTGCATTTGGGGTGAACATTTAGTATTTTACAGTGCTCCCCCAACTTTAATGTGATGATGCAGCAGTTGCAAAATAAGATGCATCTGATTTGTACTCTTTCTGAATTTTGTTTCAGTAATAGATGAAGTCTCTTTGAAGTCTCTGCTAAGATTAAGGAATACATTTCAATGAATACAGTTCATTTTATCTACCCTTATAAGAAAGACAAAGATGGAGGAAAGATGTCTTCTTTTTATTTAGCTCTGTTGTGGGATGGGAAGATCCTCATGTGATGAAAGAAATAATCATGATGTCAGTTGACCTACTTGGAAAAATGATATGAAACAGAATTTAAACCAGATTATCCTCTTGTCTTCTACTCATTTGTCACATTAAAAGAAAATATCTTAGAAGCACGATCGGAAAACAGCTTGGAACTATTTGCAGGAGCCGCAAATTATCATGCTTGGAGTAACTTCTTTCTTTCTAGTCAGAAAGAACTGGGTAATACTGAACTACTGCTCCTGGGATGTTTGTATCACCTGCAATACAAAAGCCTGGGCCACCACAATATCCACACCATTCACGTGTGGAGTCACTGACAGTGCTCATTTCCTCCTAAAATGTAATCAGGGTGAGCTTGTGGTCTGTAGAGTATGTTGGAATTTTCAGTCTAGAAGCACTGCTCTCATTTTGGGCCATTCACTACACACATATACAGAAAGTTTTAAATTCATAAAGCACAAATGTAGCTGAGATTCTGAAATTACAGACAAATTGCCTAGAGATGCTCAGGTCTGCAGCAAGATATCAACAGAACCTTGTGCTGATGCAATTTTGCTGCACACATCCATTCCAGTGTCCCATTCCACTCTTTTTCTCATCTTCATTTGGTGTTACAAATTTCATCCTTCATTACATTTACTGTGCTTTTTTCTGCCAAAGGAGAAGTTTCTGCTGTTTTACCAGACACTAGGTAAATCCCCAGTAAAACAGATCCCCTCAAAGGGAAGTGAAACAGCAGTTTTAGCCTCCACTTTTAGCACACAAAGCAAGAGGAAATGGAGGGTTGCAGTGACCATGTTCTGGACAGGCTACAAGCTTCAGAGTATCCAAATCTTGGTAACTGCCTTGTCCCCTATCACCGTGAGCCTCGCTAGATAAGGACATTCGGAGACAGCAGATCTGGGTTCAGAGCAGCAGGACAGGAGACCAGAAGACTCTCCGCCCTTTGTTTATTCTCTCTATAATATACCCATAGCAAAGTGACCATGGATTGCAGGGTGGTATTACCACCTCTCAACCACATTGGTCCAGGAGACTGTCACACAGTCTTGTTTGTCCCGTCATGGAATGTGAAAAAAAAATTCTATGTTTATAGAACATAGCCAATGTTTACATGAAAAGAGCATGAGAAGGTACAAACCTTCTGCTTAATATGAAACACTCAGCTAGCTAGGAAAAAACTCATGGCAACAGTCCCCAGAGAAACAGTAAATTTTGAGACAATCTGAACCACTGTGAGGATGTTTAAGATCTTAGTTTTTTGACTTTCAGACTGACCTGATCATAGCCATATCTGAGCAGGCACTGAGAATACTGAGAGGCTTGAGCAGCTTGACAATCAGCTAAGAGTGAAGGCTCCTTGATCATCAGTTCTTGGGGTTTTTCAATGATTGTTGCTGCAGTCTGATTTGCCATCTAGGGGCCTAAAGCCCAAGAGCCCTCCAGGAGTTATTGCAAAGTGAGAAAATTCACTTATCTTGGAAGAAAGGATGAATGTCAGGTCCTACCACTAAGGGTTGACAGAGACGACTGCAAATACATGAAGACCATTAAGAGGTAATGGTGGAGGCCAGGGAAAGAGATGGAAACTAGTCTCAGCTGGACTGAGTGAAACTGGACTGAAGATGAACAGAATTATTCTCAGCAGCAGTGTAAAAACCCTGGTGGAAAGACCTACAGTAGAGGCATGCAAAAGCAGAGACTTAAGTGAGATGCAGTGGCAGGACCTACCTTTGACAACTTGCACATTGAGGAAGTTCTGACTCTGGTTGCACAGAGTTGGAGATTGCCCAGGACAGTGGGACCCATGCTAAGAGAAAGACACCTCTATATATGAGTTTGGATGTCTTTTTGACCCCTTTTCTATGGCTGAATGGTGCTTTAAAGTCATGGGGTGGAGACAAGATAAGGGGATGTGGATGAGGAACAGAAGGGATAGAAAATGGCAGCAGTCAATTTATACAAATGTTTGTTGTCTGACTTTACTAGTATTTCCATCAGTGCACAAGCCCAAATCATATAACAAAATAGATTTGTAGGTAGTTTGAAGTTAGATAGTCATGTTAGACATAAATTCTTTTTTGCCTAATTTCCTGGTATCTCAATAACTAATTCCAAGAGCAAAAGATTTCTCTTTAATTTCTGGTCCAACTTCAGCACTAGTAGCAAAGACCCTCATCTCCATTTCAGATGCACAAAGTTTATCCAAGTTACACTATAATGGCCAGATTGAGGTTCTCTATATATTGGCAATGAATTCTTCCACACTCAAGAAAAATTAGGCTTGATCAGTTCCAAAGCCAATGCAGACTACAGGTATAGGCTAAAACAGCAAAACCTGATGCAATGTCTGAGCTACTGTCTATCTCAGGAACAGCAGAATTGGTTCAGTTCTTATTAGACCAAGGAAAAACTACTGAGCACTGAACTAATAGCTGCCCTTATAATCTTATTTTGAATATTTGTAGCCCCTTATATCTCATTCCTATCATCTTTTGCACATTTTTCAAAACTCAATGTTTTAAAGTCTTCTACTCTTCTCTACCATTTGGATTCTTAGGTAACATTTTTTACCCATAGCAGTGTATTGTCACTTCTGACAGGAAATATGAAAATTAAGGTGACATTCTGCTTTGTAGAAGTAAGACCAAAAGAGTACTAAAAAAAGAAAAAGCTAATCACATATATTGTATTAAGAGAAAGCAGAACACTTCAAGTAAAAACAGTTTGCCATAATCCAGTTACTTTTCAACTAGTAATATACTAGGCAGTAATATATTTAACAGGAAATGTAAATTGAAAACTTACAGCATGTAAAATAGCAGGTGTCAAAAAAGAGTGTCATCACTGGAGTAGGGTACAAGCATGGAAAATAAGACTTCTATTTTGTCCAGACAAATATGCTCTGTGAGCACAGTCAGCACAACTGTTCTGTTGTGTTTCATTTAACCTCTCCATAAAAGAGGAAATTGCAGGCACAGCTTATTGCATGGTCAAGCTAATCTACTTAATATTGGTAAAGCTGCGAGGGCAGAAGGTAATATCAAACTGTAGGTTATATATTATGTCAACTAATTCTGTACTGCTCCAATAAATCTGTCTAACTAAACTAATTTCTGTGCTTAAGCAATGTTGCTAGCAATTTGAAATTCTCCTGGAAGATGTAATATATTTGTATGGAAACCAAATCTTTGCATTACATTACTGCCAAGAGGAAATCAAATACACATCTATTGCAGAAAACATATGTTAAAAAAATTAGATAAATGAAAGTAATAGCTGTGTGCAAACAAGGACTTGAAACAACTAAAAGTATCACTTCTTTCAGTGGAGTATTTGGAGCTGCATAACCTTGAATCAAAATCTGTGCATAGCAACAGAAGCGAATGTGACAGTTAGCCGTTACATTCTGTGCTATTAGCTTTTTGAAATATATATATTATATTTATATTTTGAAATATAAATATCTTGCTTTTACCACTCATCTGATATAAAATCTGGTATAAAAGTTGAGGGTTGATCCTCTTCACCCTTTGACAGAAAGGAAAGTGAGTGCTTGACTCGTAAGAAATGCAGTCTTGGGAGCAGAAATTAGGTTTTACAGGAAGAAAAAAAAAAAAAAAAAATGGATGAGAAACAAAGAGAGAGGAAAAACAGAAGAAAGAACCCAGATCTTCTGATGTACTGCACTTACTGGTACACTGTTCGACCCCATTGGCAGGCTGGCTCCACAAAGAGGACGAAGATAGATGTCCTCATTTCTGGAATGGCTCTCTGTCACAGTTTCAGCAGGTTTCAGCCACCGCACTGGTCCATGCTCACCTGCAGGTATGAGTATCACTGCTATTGTGTACGTGAAAAGCAACTAAGAAAAGCAATTCATTGCTCTGAGTTCACCTGACGGCTGTTCTCACCCCAGGTGGAAAATTTTCAAGGGTGTGCACTCAGGAGGATGCTATCAGAGCCCCGGCATGAGAGAGCACTGCTGATGCAGGACCGCACATAGAAGTGTGAGAATCTGGAGAAGTAGGTCCATGCTCAGACCTCGGCTGACCCCATTTCCCCACCCCACCATCCATGTCTGCTTTGCAAGTTGAACTGCTCTGCTGCTGCTGCTCTGTGAGCAAGGCAGGTGAAAAAAATCCATGTGAGCACAGAGTGCAGTTGGTCCCTCCTGCTGCACATATTCAGGCCCTGCTATTAACATCCAGGTGTTGTGCAGAATCAGCCACCTCTCCTGTGCCCAGGAAACAGCATGCACAAAGCATACATAGACAACACCAGGAGGCAGTGTTCCAATGCTGTGCTCAAGCCCTGGAAAACCTCTCCCTTTAGGGCAGGACACTGACCTACCATAATCAGTTTGATGGATGAAGAGCTCCTCCACCACGTCTACCATCACCTTTTTTCCTACTTTGATCTTATTTGTCTGTCAGACTTAATTCCCTCCTAGAGGGAAGGATGCTGGGGCCATGACTAATGGCAACTTCTTACAGACAGATTGACTGACCTTACTAATTTCAGCCACACTGGGGAGACTGATCCCAACAGAAGGGCAGAGGCCACAAATGGATTGCAGGGCTTCCTGGAATTTCACCACTAGTACTCTGGCTTTCAGAGCTAAAACCTTGCGGCAAAAATGTCAGCAAAGTATTGCCAATACCACCAGAGGAACACACACACAGAGAATTCAGCAAATTGCATAGTGCATATGCAGGACATGGAATCAGGTTTATTAGTAACCTAGCATCAAATCTTGTATCAGGAAAATACTTTAGGCATACAATGGGCATTAGGATGCCCAAAAGTGTCAGATTACCAAGTCAGGTGAAACAGGTTAATCGTGATTTTGATTAGTCTTCTACTGTTTGCATAAGTTAAATATTTAACTTTGAATTTTTCCTATTACTTGGGGGAAAAAATCCCAAGTAACTGAAAAGTGAAAAGTCCATGTAAATCTCTTAGACTCCACACAGATTTTCCTACTAAAAAGATTTTTTTTCCCCTAAGAAGAGAGTGTCAAGAACAAACCTATCATTAAAAATACGAGCAGCAGACTGGGGATCTCCCAAGTAAGCATCATGTGTCTTCCAGGCGAGAGGAAAACTCCCTGTAAGGCAGACAGGGAGTTTGAATTATTAAAGTTGAAGGAATAATCTACTCAGACTGATCAGAGCAGGGCTCTCTTGAGAGCTGGTGGGGTTTTTCCATTGGCAGGGAGACAATATTTTGTACGTGAGCTGCATTTAAAGCAGCTTATTTCCATATTGCTTTCTCAAGCAGAATTTCTATTGCCGCAAGTAGTTTCCAAAAAAAAACCTCCACCACTTCACCACCACACACACACACATGAAACACCCCCTTGCTATAGAGGATTAAAAATCAAATGAGAAACTAAGATTAAATTATCTAGAAAATAAAAGGTAATTTCCCCATGACTGCATGGTGATTCCATGGGAAGAATTTCGGGGGAAATTTCTGGCTGAAAATAGTTACACCTACAAGTACATAATGCAGCAAAATGAAAAGGGTTGCACAGGGTTTCCCAGGCAACCTCTTATCAATTGTCTGTTTCTTGGTGATACTGTTCACTGCATTATAAAACCTTGAACAGTTTCATCTGCTGCAGACTGAAAGAAGGGGAGTGGCAGAGGGAATCACCCAAATGAGAGGCTTATGAATAAATGAGTACTTCTAAGATTATTTTGATTCGTCTGAATAATTTCCAAGCTATCTGAGTGAAAAGACTGGTTGTCAAGCAATGCATTAAAGCAGGAAGAGAATTTATTATCCTAAATACTAAAGTATTTTCAGTCTTCTATATAAATGTATCTTATATTAAAAAAAAAAAAACATTTCCTGGCACCCCTGTGAAATATTTCTGGCTTCTTTCATAATTCAGTTCTGTCACTCACATTTATTATGACTTGCACCTCCTGGGTTTCACAAGAAGAAATGCCAATCATGCTGCAGACATGCATAAATAATCACTTTGTTGGAATCAGCCTCAAAGAGCCAGGCATCAGGAAAAGCAATCTGATGTTCTGACATTCTCTTCTCACCATGTCAGTTGCCTTGTTTATAAATTCTCCTTGAGGATGGGAACAGAGAGCTGAGGGGGGCTGTGCTCTCACCTTGCAAATTTGCCTGGTGCTGTCACAGAGGGCTGGAAGTCCCAGTGAAGCGGAAAGCTTATGAAAGCTTATGTTTTGGGTAGGTATTTATGTGTCACAAAGGTACTCACCTGCATTGAGGAAATTTAAAAGTCTCCAAATTACCAAACACAAAAGCTTTTCAGGTTACAAGAATGCTGGTGGCCATAAGCCTAGCATCCTCATTGTCAAACACCTTGCATAAAAACTCCCCTGTGAATTCCTACACCAGTCAGATCTTCACCTTCTCTTTCTCTTCAGTATATTTCCCTGTCCTGGCCTTTTGCTCTTCCTGCCCTTTTCTGTCTATTTGCTTATACAAAAAACTGACATTTGGGTCAGTCCTGCCAAGGCAGAGAAAGAGCAAGTGTTACCTAGTATCTATGGAGTCCCTAAGAAACCACAAGCATATTTCAGGAGCCACCTTTCAACTCCCATCCTGCTGCACTAGCTGTCGTTCCCCAGCTACAACAACAAGACAAACTCTGTTGTCTTTTCCTCCCTTCATGTTCCCTTGAGAAGATGGTGAAAATGTATCCCATATGTTGGTGCATACAAACAGAGGGAAACAAATCCTTCATTTTCTTTTATTTTCTCCTCATATGGCAAAACTACCAAAGTCTTTTGTGGGCACACAGCTTTGTGGATTCCTTCCTAATGTGATTTAGGTTGGAGATATGGGGAAACACTCAGATGGAAACCTTCAGATCAGTAACAGGTAGCAGGGAAGTAAAGAGAAAAATTTATATCAATAAAATTAGAAGGTCAAAAGCTGACACCGTACTTTGAATACTAAACAGACTAGCACTGCCTGGATATGTTCAATTACACTTCCATATTTTTACTGCAGCTTTATTCCAAATTTTACTTTAAAGTCACAAGATTAAAGCATTGGACACAAAGGGAATCTGATCCAGCTTTGGTAACAGCAATAACAAATAAACAGCAAGGAGAACACATACCACTGATAGCTTTACTCATTGAGATGGACTTTTTGAGAGTCCTAAAGTAAAACTCAGTAACAGTCACTAAATATTATAAAAGGAGATTGGTTTTATTTGGTACCCATAGCAAACACTATAACACAATCTACTGTGATTTTTTATTTGGTTGGCTATATGTAAATAGTAGAACACCGAAACAATGAACGCTTTGAGAATTAACTGAAGCAGAACACAAAATCTGCTAGTCTCATCTATAAGAGCCAAGAAGGAGAGACTGAGCAACACTACTACTTGAACACTGCCAATTCATAAAAGTCATTCTGGATTATTTAATCTACTTTGCAAGACAGTAAAGTAATCCAGATCCTGATCAATTTTTTTTTGTTTGCAAGCAGCACCTCTATACAACACAGCATCCTGCAAGAACTGCTTCACTATGGTTTAGTCTGGAACTGACTAGCCAGCCTCATGGAGGTAAAGCACTAGATGAAAGAGATAGGGTCTATGGCCAATACAGGTTTGATCACTACAGTATCACAGGCACCACCTCTACTGCAAAACATCACCTCCAGAGAAGGTGTGTGGAATTCAGTGTGGAGAGAAGCCTCACTGAACATCAATACCCTGCTAGTATCATAAAGCAAAAGCTCTGCTGCCTTACATGGCATTGCTAAATAAGTCAGGGCAAAAGAAACTTTTCAATTTGATAGCAATATACACAAAATACTTGAGTGCATTTTGTATTGAGTGTAGTGCTTCTCTCCTTTCCAGACCTCCAACAAAACTTGTTCTATAGTAAGTAGCAATTTTGGACATTTTGGGGAAAAAAAATCCCTAATTTCTCCAAATTTATTCACATTTTTCTCCATAACACTTGTTGCTATACAGACAGGACAGAGGTTTCCTGATGCAAAGGCCTTCATTGTCACCTATCTTAACTCTTAGCTACTGACCATAGGGTAACATAGAGCTTATACTCACAGTTACTGAAAAGAAAATTAGAAGTCTTTTTCTTCATTGAAATAAGGGTGAAAATGTGAGATGCATTCCGTGATCTAACCAATACACTTTCTCCTTGTGTTTTATTATCTTACATTGTGGTTACAGGAGAAACAGTACCAACATGAGTGTAGCCAAAGCATGTATTCCACACCCATCTACATTATTGCTGATGAACTGTTAATAGAGGGCCATTTGCAGCAGCTGTCCCATGCACATCCCACGTATGAACTGGGTGTTGTGCTCTCTTTGTCTTTACATGCTAAATACACACAGCCTAAGGGGGATCATTTCTGCCCATGGGCCACCAAGGTCTCCCCAGAATTTCCTACGACTCATAGGAGTACATCATTCTATTGTGAAAACGCCCACCCTGGGGGCGATACCAAACATTCCTGCCTGTATGTAATCTGTGGCAGAGGACACCACCACCACTGGACATATGGAGGGGGACCAGACTTTCCATAGGAGCACCTCTTTTCAGAAGACTGCAATCATCTCTCAACAGCACTGCAACTACTTCTTAATCAGGCTGAGACCACCACCCTGACTAACAGAGGCCAGGTTGTACCCTGTGGTTTTAAGCCAGTTTTCTGTATTCATTGCATTTATTGTAGTCTTTCTATTAAATTGTAACTTTGATTTAAAATCTCTTGCAAGGTGTTTATGTGGAGTTAACTTCTCCTGTTGGCTTACCTTCAAACAAGCACAGCTAATTAAAAAAAATATATACTTACAAAACACTATCTTCATTACAGCTGAGTGCTCTTAACTCTTGATTTGTTTTTGCTATATATCTAGGTGGCCATAAAACTCCCCAATTAATTACCTTGATTAGCTGTGCAAAACACAGTAGACAACAGACAGTTTCAGATGTGCAGAACTCTTTACCTTCCTATTACCAGTTCAAAGTTCTGAGGTATCAAAGGACAGAGAGGTACCATCTGATCACAATGACACAAAAAGGCATAAAATTAAGAGGGATATCCATCCTGAACCCAAAGACAATGCCCCTTCCAAGTGCAAAATCTGCCCACTGTAAAAACTGTTGTACAAGATTTCTGTCCCCAGTCAGCAAAGAGTCTATGCTACCCACTCATTGTACTTGTGGGTTTTGATAAGGACTTAATGCTGATTTCCCTCTCCTGCTGCAGCCAGATAGCTCTGCTGTAGGCACAGCCCTGCCTTATGCAACCAGGTATTCCAGAACCACCCTGCACACACAGGCTCTCCACAACGGCTTGTTGGGGTTGGGATTGGCATAACCAGAATAGCTTAACTCACAGACATCTCTAGGGGCATTCATTAATTAAAATCTTCCAAATGAGAAAAACAAAGTGAAATAACTGTTATGCTAATTCCACTATTCACACAGCAGGAGAAAAAGCACTTTATCACTGACTTTTGGTGGTAAGTTTACCTAGTATTGCCTGAAATTACCTATATGCCTGAAAATACTGAAGCAAAAGCAGTTACCTGTGTACAGGCATTAAACAACCCTGGCATTAAAATGCTGTTGATGTCTGTTTCCAGTTCCAGAAGTTAACTAAATGCCCAAAATCTCCTTTCACTCAAAAGCAGAATCAGTTTAATGTTGAAAGAATGGATGCCATTTTGAATGCATCTCCAACAGAGGTAACAGGCTTCAGCATTTTATTACTTTGCAATATAACCCAAAGAATATTGCTTTTACTGAGAGTACAAGCAGGAGCCTCAAAGCTTAAATTGTGGCTTTTTTCCGAATATGTAACAATAAAAGTGTGGCATAATTAAATATATTTAAAAATTGTGTTCTGTCAGGGGTAAACAAAATTAACCTTAAAGATTATCATAATTACAAATGATGTGCATTTTTTTCCAGATGTGGAGTCTGCAGAGTTCCTAAGTGGCAGCATTAAAAATCTGTAAAACTCAAATATTATTACAGAATTGAGACATTTACAGAGGAAACACAATTCTAAAATATAAATATTAATCCTATTTTCTCAATCAAATCCTAATATTTAATATGGAAAGCATAGCTGAAAAACTTTTTTTTTTCAGAAAATATAACAGATTTTCCTTATGAATGAGGACACTTCAAAGGGTATTAGCTTTTCAAAGGACTAAATGCCAGCCACCTGTGGATTGAAAAATGTTTCATTGCAAGGGGAATGTGCTTGAATATGCTGCTTCCCTTTCTTATTAAATATTTCTGGTTAAACAAAAAACATGCTGGATAACCACAGAGTCCTGCTAAATGCTCCTCTCATCAACAATGTTAAGGACTCTTCCTCTGGACCTGATAAACCCAGATAAGCTGATGGACAAGCTTCCTACTGTCCTGTTGGATACAACTTTGCACTTGGCTCTAAAATGAGACCATGAAATTAAAAATATGTGTAATAAACAGAGGCATCTTTACAGTAGTCTCCTAATTTAATTACATAGCATCCTGTTGGTCGTTCAGCAGTTTCTCAAGATTTCAGTATTATACTGAGTTGGAATGGTTTTTACTTTCCAATAGCACTCTTGTCTTCAAGATATGATCAGTAATAGAATCTTGGTATTTTCCACTCTGGAAAAGTCTTCCCTTTGCAGCATGAGTAGACATGGCATAAAACAGACAAAAGCTTTTAGTTGGGGCAGTAAGAGCTGTGGAACTGTTCACAGGGTGCGTATTTTCTGCTGTGAAAAAGCAGGAAAGCAAGCTATCACAGTGTGGTTTGATTTTTGCCTAAAATCCACCTCCATACCAGGGGATGTCATCAGTATCTACAGCAATGCTGGAATAGTCATGACATTTCAAAGGGATGAGAACTTATTAATCAGATAAAAATTTGACGTCACTAGTGTCTCTTTTATTTTGTGTTGCCAGGTATTAAGCAAGAAGTCCCTCTAAATGGCCAGGTCTACAGCAGATGAAGTTAATGATCCCCCACAGGACTGATACAGCTTACACAGCAAGACTGCACATGCTGACACAGCTTGTTACTACTGCCACAAATGAAATAAACTGTATTGACTTGTTTGTCAGAATGAGCTGCATTTGCACCAGACATTTACTCCGCTGGTATACAAATGCTTTATTTTTTACCCCACATGCCTCATAGACATCACTGGACTTTTTGTACCTACCTGTCCCAATGCCTTTCCCTCTCCCTCTGTTGTCTGCATTTCATAACTGACTGTGTTGCTTTTGAGATTGGTGGGTAGCCATAGGTTTTTTGGGTATTTTTTGTTCACTGCCCCAAAAATGCTTTCTTAAAAAGCTTTTCTTAGAAAGCATTTTTAAGGGAAGAGGGAGGGGAGGAAAATTAAGGGGGTTTTTTTATTTTTATTTTTAATGAGGCCTCAGAAACTAGCTTTGGAATGCAATTGGGAAGAATAGGACCTGGGTGGAAAATTTTGGTTTACCATTTCACACACATACAATTCTCAAAAGACATGTAGGAATTCCTGAACAGATTGCTGTGGACTCAGAAGACTATTTCTTTCCCCTTGTGCCTATCCAGTCCAAAATACTGTGCTCATTGATTAAAATTCTTGATAACCTACAAGAGAAAGGATACTAGTCAGAAGATTTTTATATTATTTCATAGCTTCCTGTGTGTTTCTGCTCCTTGTTAATCCACATCAAGGAGATTGCAAAGACAAATAACTTTGCATAAGAAGGAATGGTGGCCACTCTAAAGAAAGTATTTGTATTTACTGGAAAAGGAGAGTAATGCTGCAGAGAAGCACATATCAAAAGCAGAAAGGACTGAATTCACTTATTTTAGCACAGAGGTGCTCCGTATTCTTGCAAGTTTCTTAAGTTGCAAGCACCAGAGAGAAAAGACCCAAATACATCCATTCAACTTCTTTTTAATACAGAGATAACGACCAAGACTTCTGAAAAGGCAAATTCCACTCATCTGGTCAAAAATTTTTGGAGATAACAAGGCATTAGGTATTTGGGGAAAATAAATGAAGAGGTTTTAACATCTATGTCAACATTATGAAAAGATGATTCTTCTGAAAGTTTCAATACCCAGCACACTATTGCCCGTGATAGAAGCAAAATTATCCTGTTATTTAAGGGAGGACCATCCTGGTCTTAAGGAACACTTTTGTACCTCCTTATAGATTTGGAAAACATAAACCAAAGCAAATGGGTTTATGACAGCAGAAATATCTCATAAGTACAGGTCAACCTCAGCACCTTATTTCCTCCCTTCCATATAACACCTTCTGGCATATTTTTAAACTTCAGATTTGAAAATGCAGTATCAGTTGCCACCAACCTTCCCAAAATCTTTACAGCAGTAGTGTTAACTGCCTGGTGACGGAAAATGTAATTATTCATGTACGTGGCCACTACTCAAGTTAAGGTCCTTAGCAAATAATTCCTCAATTTGAAAGAAATCAACCAGAAAAGAGCCTTTCTTTCCCTCCTGAACTTAAAAATTTTGCACAACTGTAAAGAAAAAATTACAATAACTAAATATTTGTAATCTCTACATTTTCTAGTCCTTTTCATTCTTTCTTCATGAATCTGTAGTTCCCACATTTTTAGCTTTTCTTTGGCAGAACACCACCATCTAGTGATCATGTGTGCTTACAGGAGAGTCCAGAAAGCTATTTGGAACCTGAAAACAGAAGGCTGATGGAAAGAAAAAGAAAATTAGGTGAGGAAAAATCCTTTTTGTTATTTACATTGGAAAACAGTTCCTAAGGAAAATTAAATAGGACATTCTGGGGTAATGTAAGAAGATTTCTAGAGACTGATCAATTGATTAAGAATTAAGTAATAATATTATTTGAGTAAGAAAATTCAGCCTTTTAGCCCAAATTATCTAACACCAAATTATTTCATTAATATCAGAAAAAATTAGTTAAATTTACATGTCAAATATTAAGAAACAGTAAATTCAGGGATTTTAAGGAAAATCCTCCCAGCAGTGAGAGCTATTAAGTGGAAATAGCACCTTGATTATGTTATGTCCTAAAACTAGGCATGTACATATCATAAAATTAAGCCCCATATTTACCAGCATCTCATATGATCCAATGGATACATTCCTTTGGAATTTTTTTTGCCTGTGAGCTACTTAAGAATCAAGATTGAGGTCTCATTTGTACATAAGATTCTCCCAAACAAAGCACTTACTATTGGAATCACTATTAAAGTGTTTCTTTCTGTAAGACCATACCACCACTCTAGTTATACTGTGTTCACCTTTGGAGTAATTTTATAAGCCAGAAATACAAAATAAAGATTAACTCAGTATATATTTTCTAAATATTTAAAAACAACAAAAAAGGAAACGTACCAAATTTATGAAGATGTGTTCAGAGACTTGTAAAATTAAATGTCATTGCTCTGTTGAGCTGAATGTAAGTAAACACATATTTAAATGCTAGCCACATTGAGCCGTTCCCTAAAACATTTTTCAAAAGTGGATATACCTGGAGTTTTCAGCTTGTTCAAACAATCAACACAGCTGTAACACTGAGAAGCCACACAAATCTGTAATGAAAGCAAGAAAGTATTCAGGAAATGAAACAACCATGCAGTCACTTGAAACAGGGAAGAATCACCTTAACAAAAGGCTCTCTTTTCAGGAAGTTCACTTCAGCATAGTCATAAGTGCCTTGCCTCTTTAAATGTTTGCTAAATTTTATTCTCCCAAATTCTTCTGCCTGGAAATACATTGGAAGGATAACATTTATGTCTTTCCTGTCAAAAAAGTTCAGTTACATGCCCAGTTCTGGAGTTTTGTCAATTATACTTAATACAGCTGTAAGAGGGAATCTCAACAAAGAGCTGTAGCAAGGGGAAAATTAGAGTCCATGACCTGTCCTGAGCAGGAGGTGACAAAAGGGAAGATAAGACACAGCATGCCCAGGAAGAAAGGCACACAGACCAAAGTGTCAGTACTCTGACATAACATGGGCTCACCCCTTACAGAGGAGAAGTCTTTGGCCAGGAGGCTGTGCAGGCCTCTCCCGGGCACAGGGAAGCCCATGGCCTCAGCAGGGCTCAGGCTGTGCGCAGGCAACGTCCCTCCCCCTTCAGGTGGGCACTGCGGGCTCTGAGCAGGCTGTGCCTGCTGTGCCTGCACTGGGGGACAGTCTGAGGATTAGTGCCCCACTGCCAGCACCAGGCCAGGCCCTAGAGAGAATGGCTGGCCCTCAGCCTGCTCAGCATCCCACACCAGCAACACAGCTGGACAGCCCCAGAAGAGAAAACTCCAGTGTACGTGTCTCAAACACCCCCAGCCACACGGCTGTGGAGGCAGCCAAGGGCTCCTGGTAAAAAAATGCAAGAGATGTTGGGAGAGACCCAGCACTGCTGGTAATAACAGGACATGGCAAAGGCCAAGTTGTGACTGCAGAAGCGGCCATGCATAGGTGGGACACCACTGCCCCAGGACAAACATCCTTGTTCTAGTCCCTGCAGGTCAACACAACACAGTACAGCAAAAGGCCAGCAATGAAAAGCCAAGAAGTGAGCAGGAACAGTAGCACAGAGTCAAGGCCATGCAACAGCCTCTGACCCATTTCCAGACACGGCTGAAAGAACATACTGTGCCTGACAACTAATTGGCATAGGAAGAAGGAAACCTGTTTTTAGGGCAGGAAAAGCCATCCATAGAACAGACCTCCCTAGACCCTGGGCACTGCTCCCAGGACCAAAGACATTCCATCATCTGCATCAAGGATGGAACCAGGACTGACAGTCCATCACTGGATGAACACTGGAACCAGGACTGACATCCAATCATCTGCATCAATGCTTGAACCAAGAAGGACCCACCAGACCTCCAGCACCCCCCCTCCACCCTATGGGTTCACAGACACCCCCAGACCTCCCCGCACTCGCTATAGGCTCCTGCAGACCCCTACAGA
>VXBR01004418.1:0-38054 GCA_013400215.1 Cisticola juncidis
TCGAATCTCCTCTCCTCTCCCCCCATGGGAACATATAATTGTATCCAAATTTTTTATATAGGAAACAACTACGATCATCAGTTTGGGTTATGGTCCAGAGCAGGTAAATTGGTATTAATCTTAAAATGATGCATATTAATTTGCAGTTTTAGAACTTCAAGGTAGTTAATGGAATATCAAAATTTATTCTTGAACATCTGCATCTGAAATGGTGATAAAACTCTCAAATTAAATCAAACTAAAAATGAAACTAAATCAAATTTTGCTCATCACAAATGAGGATAATGATCCTTCAAGATTGTGATGAAGATTTTGCATCTAGCAGTAAACATCCAGGAATCAGATTAAAACTTATGTTATAGGTGTTACATCCACCTAACACTTCTTGTCTCCAGTAATATCTTTCAGGATTTTTTTGCTCTTCCTCTCCCACATGACTAATCACATTTAGCTATATAAATGCTGAAACAATGCTTTTGATCATTTGCTGTACTTCATTTCAGAGTGAAAGGAACTATGCATGGACAAGTCTCTAAGGATTATTAGCCAAAAATACCATATAGTATGTTGGAGTCAGAACCTTTCCTCTGTACATGCAAAACAACTCCTGGTTTTGGAAAAAAAATTGATACAAGAACTAAACCTTAAGAGCCAACTCTTTAAATCCAGTTTTATCTCATTTGTGTTATTGTTGTTCACTTATTCTTACCATCTCATGCTTTGGAAGGTAGTTTTATCTCTTGTTTTTTGTTTCTTTTTTTCTTTTTTATTTTAAACTCTTCCACATTGATTTGAGAGAAGTGCTGGGGTAGCATAATGTTAGAACATACTGGGTCATGACATTTCTCATAAAGAGGATTTTGTAGTCCCTATGTAGTTATTATAAAAGGATTGTAGAATAATTCTATTGTTCTCCATCTTAGAGTTTCTGACTCTGTCAGAAAGTGGTAGATTTTACCTACAAAAATTTATACAGATTTTTTTTTCTAATTTTGAGTGATTCAGTTTACAAGTTTGCACTCTGGCAAAAATGATTCCATTTCAAGTGAAATAATTCAAATAAAGGTCACTAGATGTTACAACTTAAGCAGCTGTGAATTATTAAAACAGACATATGCCATACCAACTTTTGATAAAATGCAGGACAAAGTATTCCTTATTTTGACGCAGAGAAATACTGGGTAAAAATGGTGAAAGTAAATCAGGTGTATTCATTAAAACACATCTGATGTTTTTCACAAGTTTATATTTTCTGGAGGTTGAATAATGTACAGTATATAATAATCACTATCGATGAGAATGTTTGGGGAGTTCTCTGTAATAACCAGAATGACTCGCTGTGCTAAACTCGGGAAAATTATACTGCTCTTACTGTAAAGAATAATTTACCACTAGAATCACCATGGACTGCATAAAGGTCTGCTCTGCCAAGATAGCATCACTAAATTTCTGTTCAAACTCCTGGAAAATCTCACAAGAGTCTAGGATGCCTAGCCATGAAATAGAGCAGCAGTGAAGTGAGAATTCAATGCTCTAACTGCAGAGGTGCCATGTTCTGTTTGACCCTGTAACTCTGGTCCTGCTCCTGTTGTTCCAAGTATTTTGCATCTATGTGATCCCTTCATTTCCCAGTTCAGATCAGGAAGGATTAAATTGCTGCCCTCTGAGTACTGTTAGGAGTCTGTGGTGAGAGTTAATAGAAAAGTGAATCAGATTGATGGGCAACTGCTCTCAATTGAACTGCAGCTAATCTGCTGATTTTCCTTAGCACAGAGGAGTGGAAGCCAAGCCTTTGGCACCAGCACTAAGCCATGTCTGGGTTAGGGCAGGTCCAGTCACTCCATTCCCCATTTTCCAGTGTCCCTGCTTTCACAGCAAGGACAGCACCACAGTCCCCTGGGCTACAGAAGCCAGTCTGACATGGGGTGCAGCCAGAATGGGAGGCTGCCTGACCCACACCATCCTGAGCTGAGCTGATCGTGTGCAGAGCTGCTCAGAGGGACCCAGAACAGCCCTGGTGGCATGCTTTGCCCAATATTCCCTTTTTCCCTTCTCACACATAATCAGCCCCAGCTGAATTCACTCTTTTCCTCACTAGCCCTGGGTTTGCTGATTTTATGCCCTAGTTGTTAATTCCAGCTTGAATGAACCAGTGTGAAGCCCTGCTCAGCCAGGATTCCCATTACTGTGCTTCCAGGCTATTCACCCAAAGGGAGTTTCTCATACTTGCTTTCACTTAGGTATTTTATCCCACTATTCACTATTGCCTTAATAGTTTTAGACCACTTTGAGTTTTGCCATCTACTTTGATTTTGTCCAGCAGACTCTCACATTTTTTCCTTGGTAGTCTGACCTCAGAGCAGGGTTCCTTCTCTACCTGTATACCTGAACTGAGTGCTCACATTTTGTGACAGATAATTACTTATGTAGAATCCTACAGTAAGTGTTTAACCTAATAAAACCTTGTGTCTTACCATCTGCTTGTCTGCCCATGCTTGGGTATTGTACTCTATTTGTGACACTGTGATAGTGACTGCAGACTGGCAGCCTGGGCAGGTGGACAAAATTTTGATCCCAGAAATGAAGAAGGTTCATGCAGGTGTAATCAGACTAATTAGGAACAGACTAATTTGGAACTGATGGAAATAATTATTGTTGCAGTGGTAAAGGGGTCTGTTGAATTTCAGGAATTTTATGAACCCAGGATACTGTGAGCTTATCTTTCTTACAGTTCTTTGTGCTTCCTGTAGGGATGCAACCTGAATGCTGGAATTACAGTAGTGAATCAAACCAAAGACCAACTCAGTTCATCACTTTGTGTATCTCAAAATTTCAAAAGAAAAGGTATTTGAGAGAAATGTGCTGAATGAGATGAACATGCTCAAATGTTTTAAGATCCTTTTAAGCCTTGTATATGAAGGTCTATTTCCAGCCTAGAGATGACTCATTTTGTGTGCTCCCAGCTGCTAGACCACTTTCTGCTGCTTCATATCCTTCAGGAATGGGGAATACTAGCACTGAACACAGTATCCTGGGAACAATTCAGTGCAATACAAGACTGTGTTCTTCCTTTCTCTCAATTAACATCTATGAACAACACATGGTGGTTTGGTGCTCCAGTCTCTCCAAAGCACACGTAGCAGAGCTTTAACTAATTTTTTTCCTAAATAATGTCTTTAATGCTTGTGTTAATATTCATGTTTGTATTCAAATTTTTAGTTAATTCATTAGTGTGCTGAGTTGTCTGTTTTTCAGAGCAGTTTTATCCTGGATGTATATATATTTTAACTGAACTATTCACAGCAACAGCTTTTCCCCTCTGCTTGCTGGAAAAGCTAGAGGATAAAATTAAACCTGACTGAAAAAGCTGATGCATTATTATTTGGATGCCTTTAAAAAGCTATGATAGGAATGCAGCAAAATCAAAAAATTTTCCCCTGCTGTGGCCTATTTTTAATCATTATTCTTCAATGCTTTGAGCACTGATTATCACTACTTTGCCTCTGCCAGGAATGGATGCATTTGAGGGGGGTGAGGTGAGCATACCTTAACTATATACACTGTGTTTTGCTGCTGCCTGTCCTGGCAAAAGTGTTATGGTACAGTCTAACCCAGAGGTCTGGTTCTCACTGAGGTCATTCTTTGGACCCTTGTCACCTCGTCAGCGATGGACCCCTTGGACAGGGAAGGAGCACTTTTTGCAGAGATGTTACTTTCCATAGGACTACAGCAACAGTCATAGGCTTTTGTTCCTGAGGGTTTCATTAGTGAAAAAAGCCTTTGTACAACTTTGTAAGAATTTAAAGGAAAAATCAGCTCCAACAAGATCCGGTCCTTCATTAGCACAATGAAGAGTTGTTTGTACAATCATTTGATCTTAGCACAAGCAGTGACAAAGAGGATTAAAAAGTAAACCAAGCCCTCTCAGAGGGTGTCACCAGACACGACAGGCAAAGTTGTTATCCTTATTAAAAGAGCAGTAAGTACACCAAAGGATACAGGAAGCAAAGAGGCAAACTGGACTTCTTTGGAAAAAACCTCCTTGTAGAGATTTAGAAATTTTCTTCTCTCATAATTTTCCCATCTTACTAGAAAGCTGGCAGACTAATTTTTCATTACATGAATAAGGTAATACTGCTCCATTTGACAGGGTTTACCGAATGTGCTATAACCAAATGTGAAATTTTGTGTTCTGGCTCCAAACAGCCCAACACTACAGCAGGTAGTGTATGCAAGTACAGTTTTGCAGGTAAGGAAAAAAGAACATGGAGCAAAAGCTAATTAATTTTAAAAGAGAAGTAATTACTTTAAGGCTTAATTAAAAATTAACCTGCTTTAAGGCCTACTGAGAAAATTACTGCAAAGTGTGACTTAGCTTAATTTTGGCATAGCTACATCACACACTCACTTGAGACAAAGAGGTTTCAGACTAAAGCACTTGGGAGTCTTCCCCCTGGGCTTTTAATGAATTCATGATTTAGCAGACTGGGTTACTTCACGTTCTAAACCTGTAGTTTCCCTTCACCTGAATACAATAAAAGTTCAAGGCCAGGCTGGAGAGAGCTCTGAGCAACCTTATCAAGTAGATGGCATCTACTATCCTATCCATGGAGGGGGAGTTGGATCTAGATGATCTTTGACATTTTTTAAGCCAAACCATTATATGATTCTGTGATTCTGTACTACAGTCTATAATTCAGATGCTCATCCTGTGCATCAGCCAAACTGATTTGCTTCAGTGTGCTAATGTGAGTGTTCACCTTGTGATGTGTGAGAATCAAGGGTCAGACATGACTGCTGATGGCTGTTTTTGGTGAGGTTTTAGTAGGTCCAACAGAGGATGCTGACAAAAGACAGGGCTCTCTTCCACATGTGTAACCCATCCTCTGAACTAATATGAAGTATTTCTGGTGTCTATTTTTATAGTTAAAAAAAAAAGGCACAAAAACCAAGACATTTGAAGTGTTTTGATGGTATCCTAGTAAGAAAGGAATTTTTTAAAAACAACTAATCTTTGAACATTTGGGGAAGATTTCTCTAACTGAAATAGACTTTATTTTCTTCCACATTTTAATGGGAGAAAAACTTGGTGGTTTGTTGGTTTTTTGCCTAAAGAGACATAATTACAAGAACTGTTTAAATCTTCAGGATCTACAGAGATTTCTACATATGTCAAGGAACTTTATTTAAAAATAGTTACCCAGTAACCTCTAGACATAAAGCCTAAAGCCACATAAATGGAACAAATAACTATTACCCAGCCAATCTTGTGCTTTTCAATAACAGATAGCTTTGGCTTGTTGCTTTTTTTTTTTCCTTAGCAAATAGTAAATTCACAATTACATACAGTTCTAAAGAGATTGTGTGGGCAAATACTTTCTGCCAAAAAAAAAGTGAAAGACTATTCAGAAATGTTAAAATGTTCTAATAGCTGAACACTCAAAATACTTTTGACATTTTTTAAAAGAAATAGTTTATCTTCTCATGTTGAAATGGCCTTTACTTTCTGAAGTAACTAAGTGACAGAGTGGGAGTTAAGAAAAAAGGTTAAGTAACCTCGAGACAAAACCAAATGCTCATCTTCCAACAAACTCTAAACCTTTACTTGACCTGCATTATTATTTCTTTCTTGGGTGGTTTTCATTTTCCCTGAAACACCCTTTTCTTCTCCTCTTCTCTGACCCCTCTCCCAATTCAACTGAACAAAAAAGGTCTCTTGACAATCAGGCAGATTGCTTTGCCATGGATACAAAATGAAGAAATCAGATTAATAACTCCAGAAGCATTTTCCAAGTTCACTCAATCTGAGTTCTCTTCAGGGGGGAGATGAATGATTTGGAGAGTGTAGGACTGGAGGAAGAAAAATATTTTGTTCCAGCTTTAAACTACCTTTGTAGAGAGTTTCATAGAATGCTAAAACTTCTTGAAATGACTCCTCTTTTTCCTTTCCTTTTCCTGATCTGACTATGGAAGTCCTGGTCACTCCAAATACTGAAGCAAAAATAGGGAAAGTTTTATTTCCTATGGCTTCCCAGAGTGACCATTGTCTGTACTGGGTTACATTAATGGCTTCTGAAAACTTTATTCTAGTTGAATGCTTCAGCACTAATTTAAAATTATATTAAATTGAACCTGTAATATGTTTCCAATTCTGCCACCCCTGTCCCACCCACCTTCTCCTTGGCTTCAGCATTTCTCTGCATTTTATGTTCCCTCTGTGTGCTGGGATGTGCCTGAGACTTAGACAGAGGACTACAAAGGTCTTCCAAAATGTGTCAGCACTGAAAGCTTTATCACTGGCTTCCAAACAAAATTTTTAAATAGTTCTAATAAATACAATTTTCTTCACAAAATGAACCTTTAGAGAATAGTAAAGGAAATAGTGAAGGGGATTAATACATTGCATAATTAATTTTTTACTTAATTAATTTTTTGTGAGGGATTATAGTTATTTGCATATTATACTTATTTTGTTTGTTTTCATGTATCTAGCTTTTATGCATTTGAGTTATATATTAAAATTATAATATATACATTGGCAGTACATATATGATTACACATCTTGCTGGTCTACATACCTACTAAAGTGGACTGAATTTATGTCCTAAGCATTTATATTTTTATGCAACCACTAAATTAAAATATAGTGACTAAATAAATAAACTGAGCTATCTGAGAAGTCTGATAGATAATTAATGCAAGAGACAACTTGAATTCAATCTTTTTGATTAAAGAATAAAACACTGCCACAAAGTAATTTATGACATAGTAATGCATAAACAAGGAATTACAGGAAATAACTATCTGTTGCCAACAAAATACCATAAACAGAAAGTAGCTTAAACTCTACTGATTCTTCCCCTATTGCTGCTGATATTTTATTAAGGAACACATGACTGAGGTTCAGAACAGATGATATAGACATAGATACATATAAAATCAGTTGAATTACTGTAGCATTTGCATACATATCTACTATCAGTTTAGTTTTACTAACAAGCATAATAATTAGCAGAGAAAATGTAGCAGCAGAGCCTTCAACTGAATTAGTAGTCAGAGCAGGTACCCAGGGTTTCTGGCAGGCTTGACTGACTTGCACTACAGCCTGAATGACCTGTGTTCACTCTCAGTAGCTACATCAGAAAAAAATAGGTGTGAGGGTCTGTGTGCCCATGCTGTGCCTATATTGCATAACCCAGGGAGGATCATTTCGAAGGTGAATCTTGCAACAACTACAAACCCACTTAAAACTAGATGCTTTGTCCTACAAATGTGCTCCATAAAGGTGCTGTGCCAGGTTTTAAAACTGTTTTCTGTTGACAAGATCCACTTCCAAGCTATGACTATCACAAAAACATGGTGGGAAGAACTCAGTCTAGAACACAGGAAAAATATGGTTTATAGGTTAATATGAAAAGACAGCTATTGTCACATGAGTTGGGCCTGATGAATTTTATTCTAGAAGACCCCAGACCAGTTTCAGAACTATTAAGGTGTAAACTAGACATGATATAGATGATTAACTACATACATATATATTGAAGAAACATTGCTATTATTTTAATTTATTTTTAGTAGAGAATCTATTAAATTGTGGGTCAGACATCTAAACTTCAAACCCATGTAAAAACAACTCAAATAATGGTATCAAATATTTATAAGCATCCACAAGATAAGCAAAATATTAATAGCAGTCAACTGGATTCATATTAGCAAGTCAGATCAAACCAATCTGAATTCCTTCTTTCCTTTCTAACCCTGTGTTCTGTTCTGTATCTTAGCTCTAGTAAGGCTCTTAGCAGTGTCTCCTGTAATATCCTCAAAAGCAGTGTGACCAGCAGGTCAAGGGAGAGGACTCTCCCCTTCAGCTTCACTCTTGTGAGACATCACCTGAAGTGCTTCATCCAGAATTGTGGTCCTCAACATAAAAAGGATATGGCCCTCTTGGAGTAAGTCCAGAGGAGGCCACAAAGATGATCAGAGGGCTGGAGCAACTATGAAAACAGGCTGAGAGAGCTGGGGTTGTTCAGCCAGGAGAGGAGAAGACTTCAGGAGACCTTAGAGCAGCCTTCCAGTACCTAAAGGGGGTTTAAAAGTGAGCTGAAGAGAGACTTCTTACCAGGCCTTGTAGTGAGAGGACAAGGGAAAAGGACTTCAAGCTGAAAGAGGATAGGATTAGGTTAGATATGAAGAAGAAATATTTTTCTGTGAGGGTGATGACACACTGGAACACGTTGCCCAGAAAACCTTGGGGATACCCCCAGACCTGGAAGTTTTCAAGGCCAGGATGGATGGGGCTTTAAGCAACCTGGTTTAGTGGAAGGTGTCCCCGTCCATGGCAAGGGGCTTGGAACTGTATGGTCTTTAAGGCCCAACAAAACCATTCTAGGGTTCTATGAAGGTGAAGAACTATGATTTACAGTGAAAGATTGACTAGATAATGTAGCTGAAGAATAAATACCAGGAGGGTTCCTTGTCAAACTGGAATGAAGCAGCTAGTCAAATTCAGCAGATAAATTTCACAGGTGGGGTCTTTTATTGTTCAGTGGTTTTATTACTGATGTAGGGAAAGAAATTAAAAGCATTACATTTATCAACAATTAAATTTGGAAAATTTTATAATTCGTAATGATATTTGGAGAGATATATACATATTAACATTATATGTGTGTATAGGTATAGATATATATATATGAACATAATAGATATCATACATATGATACATAATATACAGTGATAAACTTTTGACATTAAAATAAGAGCTCAGTGGAACAGGTAG
The DNA here is from genome assembly GCA_013400215.1 of Cisticola juncidis. NCBI lineage: Eukaryota > Metazoa > Chordata > Aves > Passeriformes > Cisticolidae > Cisticola > Cisticola juncidis. The sequence continues at coordinate 8,780 of VXBR01004418.1, forward strand.
AAGTATTCAGGTTCACAAGGAGAGAGGTGGAAGGAACAACAGGGTAGGTAGTTGCTCTGAGGAAAGTCTCTGGGAATTGATGTGGATCACAAGTCAAAGGAACCCTTGAATGCCATTCAGGTACAGAGGAGATCATTGTACTCAGCCATTAGTCAGAATGGCAGAAAAAATCCCTAGGAACGTTTCTCTCTGCTAAGACCTAACCCCGTTTGCTGTTTCAAGAACCATCTCAGGAAGATGTAGACCAATTAAAATGCACTAAGAAAAACAAAAAATCCTTTGACTAGAAATATAGGAAGTGTTATTTATGAGAAAAGGTGTTTGGGTTTTCTTAGCTGTTTTAGTAAACAGAAGAAGAATCTGAGGGGAATGCAACAACAGGCTTCCAACGTGAAAAAGCTGTTGCAAAGGAAGGGGAATAATCTATTATTCATGTCCAAAATGGGTAGAGACCGGATGTAATAGTTTTAAGCTGCAGTAAGAAAGATACATGTTAAATGTGAGGAAAAAAATTCACTTCTTAAGTGAAGCAGTGAAAGAGACTGCATTAAGCCTGAAGAGTCTCATCATAGCAGGTTTGTGAGAGGTGGTTATGAGGGAACTGAAGCTGCTTAATACTTTCTCAGGGACTGGGGATGAACTAAACCTCTGAAAGGCCCTCCCATCTTTATGAAGGCCCTACATTTCTTTTTTTTCTTTTTCTTTTTCTTTTTTTTTTTTTTTCTTCCTTAAAATAAGACTTTAAGTATTCCTCTTTTTGTTTTTCTAAGGTGAGGAGCATATTGTTTATCTCAGTCAGCATTTCACTGAAACATGGAATGGATTGTGTTGGAAGGGACCTTGAAGATCCTCTAGATCCAACCCCTCCTGCCATGGAAAGGGACACCTTCCATCAAAGCAAGTTCATCCAGAGCCCCATCCAAACTGGCCTTGACCACTGCCAGGGATGGGGCATCCACATTTTCAGTTTACGGGTTTTTTAGGGAGGGAGTTGTTAAATGAGACTCTGGCAGCCTTGTATCTGTAGTAACACAAGTGTGTTATGCTTTGACATCTTCTCTTGCACTTGTGTTAACTCTGGAAGGTAGAGATGTTGCAGTGTTCATTACAGCACATTCACTGACAAGTGAGAGGCTGGAATTGTCTGCTGACTTAGATTCCTAAGTTTCATCAGACCTCTATGAACAGTATCTTCTCTGTGGAATATTTCAATTTTATTATTTTTTTTTTTAGATTTTGATTGAATAGACTTATGTGCTAAATTATTAATCAAAAATGTCTTGCATAAAATTTTATGTGTATCTAGATACTTATTTGAAATTAAAGGTACAGCAGACAAATGTCTTGGTTCTCTGTCTGCTTTTGGCAAAAGCAGTCCCATGTTGCAGTCTGCAACATAAGATGGTAAAAAAGTACCTTTTTTTTTTTTAGGTATGGTCAGTGTCAACAGAGACAATGGCATGCATTTGCAGCTGGATTAAAATTAGTCTCCTATAAATCAAATAAAGATCACTGGATGAACAACTTTAGAAAAATTTGAACAAGTCCATGCTTACAAGTTAATGTAAAACCAATCAGATTTTAGACCAAGGTTCTGCTGTTAATATACTGTTGTACTACAGTATATACTAATGTGTATGTACTACTAATATACAGTTAATATACTGTTGTACTACAAATCACTCTTTCTTTAAAAAAAAAATCTCATTCTTCATTTGTTTATATTTTATTATTATTTTACTTTAATAGAAAATACCCAGAGAAAATATGTAGGCTATAAACAGGAAAATCCTAATTCAGTGCTCTTAAGGTGCAGCATTTTGTACTAACTTTTTCATGTAATTAAATAGAAGCCAAAGAACAATTACTTGACTTTATCATGTTAAAATAAAGTTCTGTACAGTTAGCTGGCAACAAATCTCCCCTTTTTCAGTGTTTATGTATCATTGAAGACAATGTCTTACAGAGTTCAATCATGATTCCTGACCTTTTTAGGGTCAAAAAATAGAAAAAGAAAAAATAAAAGAGAAAAGGAAGTAAGGACCTGGTGAGAGAGGGGGAAAGAATTATTGTGGCTCAGAGGTAGTCATAAAAAACTCACCCAGCAATTTAAAATGGCAGATAAAATTTTGCTTTTCTATTATAACATAAGGTGTTTTAGGGATACAAAAGCAGCTTCCAGGTGCTATTGAACAATGACAGATAACTGCTTCTATTGTATCACCAGGCCAAACTGATATCCAAGGCTTCTGATGGTTGAATTTGCAGCTGCCAGTGCTGTCTGACTCATGGAAAATAGTTAAAGAGAGATAAGTATATACTCAGAGCAGGCAGGTGCTTCTTGTACAATCCTCTCTGTGCTCCCTCTATTTTCTTCAGCCAGTTTGATTGCCACTTGGCTTCCTTTCTCCCAAATCCCTGGCTAATCTCTTCTATATAGGCTCTTTTGCCACCCTTATCACCACAGCATCCAAGAGGCTGCCAGTAGCGCATTAAGTTATGCAGTAAGATGTCACACGTGTCTCCTGGCTCCTTTCATCCGCTCTCCAGGGGTAAAAAGAACCTGTGTGGACAAGAGGAGGTTTCAGCAGGGTATTATTTCTTCTTTTCCTTTTACTATATATACTCTAATATTTGAGAAATCTTGGCAGAAAGTTTTCAACTGAGGTGAAAGTGGGAACAGTCACGTACTCTGATGAATTGGTGCGGGTAGTTTCCTAGGGATTGATGACCTTTTTCCCCTCCCCCAGAAGTGGCAAACATAATTAAGGCTGAAATATCATCCACCAGGATAAAACAGAATGTCTTTCCAGCCAAGGATGACTGGAGTCTTCTTTTCTGGCTTTCTGTGAACCAGAGTAAATCCATTAGCATTTCTGTGCCAAGAAACCCAGCCGAGCAAAAGCGCTTGCACTGTGCCCTTCCAGAAGCGCAGTCTGTAATGGGTGATGGCTCCATCCAGACATTCAAAACTCAAAATTTAAGCTCCCAAATATGAAACTTGAAATGGTGGTTTTAATTATTTGCTTCAAAGTGAGTTTTCAAGGTCACACAAATACACTGTAGCCATGCATTTACCTCTTTTTAAAATTTAGATACTAAGAAAAATATTTCTTAGAAAATCTTAACCAAAAACATCACATAGCTATTGAGCATGAAGTATTTGGACTGTTGCAAGAACAGCTGTCATTTCATGAAAACAATACAATTAATTATTGACCCTAATTAATTTCTCTGTAAGTAAATCCCCAGGTACTTTGAAGCTGTGGGGTGAAGCAAAGCAGTATTCCTACTTCAGACTGCACCTCCAAACCACACCAAGTAGCTCACAACTGCCTGCCATGTTTGGACTTTTCCTACCTGGGCAAAGAGACCTCTCAGGGCTTTCTTCATTCTTCTGGGTCTGAGACTACCTTGAGGTTGAAACAGAACTTGGGTTTGTCCACCTGTACGTCTAAGGAGAGGCAGCACAAAAGACTTTCAGCAGTCCAAGAGCTGAACGAGCAGCTTACTTGTAATTAATACCCTGCAAAGTTTCCACAGTGCTCACCAGCTGACAACCTGCTACTTGAAAGAAAAATCAATAAAATAGACATCTTTGTTATCCCTTTGGATTAGCACCTATCATAATTAAATTTATAGTCTAACACCTTAGCAGACACTCAAATTGCTTTCAATACACTTATTTCTGCCATCCATGATGAGTCAAGCTCACACTTTAGGTAAGGCAATTTTCTGTCCTACCTTTTTGGAATTTGGTTGCAAAGTTTTAAACACAGGAAAATTGTCCTCATGATGAATAGCACCAAAGTTTGTTTTCAATGGCTGTCACATTTGGTTTGAAAGGGAAGACTTACTGCTTGTACCATCATTTATATGTCATAAAGCTATACCATCATCTAGTCACTGATTTGGTTTTATTAAATTTTTAAAATAAGAAATCACACTTCTGAAGTACAGGAGGTAAAGATTGTTTTGAAGGTAAAGTTTCAACAATCTTTGGTGGCTTTAGCAGGCTTCTGTTAGGCTTACTGTTTCTTTTCCATACATCATTCCCTCTAAGCAAATTGGCCAGGAGAGCCTTTTCTATAGATTTTTTAGGGATCTATTTTACTCATAGGGATTTCTGGAAGAAGGCTTCTCTTCAGTGAAAAATAGTTACGAGCTGTTAGCATACTCCAGTATGCCTTAAACTCGTTTTGCATTCATCTTCAGGATTACTGTTAAAGAGTAGAAGCAGGGAATAGCAAGTGTGAAATTTATTGGGCGGCAACACAAAGCTGCTGTCTCTAGAAAAAGCTTAGCTGAATATGAAGCTTTTCTCTGCCATTTATTAGCTCACACAAATATATGTAGTCTTTAGTAGAAGAGCCTCTCAAGATGCAGAAGCTAACAAAGAATTGTGTTTTTCCTTATCTACAGGACTTGAATAAATTTGCCATATTGAATTCATAATTCCTAGCCAATATGATAGAACTGTATATCATGTGCATTAAACTTGTTTTCCATCTGTTTCAGTTTCTCACATTAGCATGATCAAGTGTGCTGAAAACCCAAGTTTCTTTTAATAGAAAGTTTAACACACATTCATGAAAACAGAGTATTATGAAGGATTTGGGTCATGCAACATAGAGAGGTAAGATGTCACAGGGCTGACCTCAAAAAAAGGTTAAATTCACTGTCTAAGACAAGTAACCACAGACATACACACACACAAAAGGAGTATTAAAGACACCTGGAAATAAAATTAATTCACTCTTGTTCAGAAACAAAGTATGATAGAGATGGGGTTACTCTGCAGAATTTCTAACCTCAATAAGATGGCAAGAATGCTGAAACAAAATCAATTTAAAAGAAAAGCAAAGGCAAAAAGCCAATTGTTATGTTTGACCAAATCAGGTAAATGGTAACTCTCTGTCGAGTAGTATTTCTTTATGTCCAGAAAAAAGGCATTTGTAAAAACTTTTTCTAAAATAATTGCTGCTTTAAAATGTCTCAAAATAAACATGAGCATAAGTGAAATTACTTTATCTGGCAAACCATGAAATTATAGTTTGTACTCTTGTCCAGGTTTTATGGCATATTGCAATGATTTTTTTCATCAAAATCTAATATCAGAAAGTTTCTAATTCTTTATGTTGCACCTTATTATTATTCTTTATGTTGCATCTTATTGATGCTTTATTGCATCAATCAAGGTTTTTTCAGTTTGGCAAATAATGGAATTTTCTATACTGTAGTTCTCTAATATTTTCAGTGCAGATTTGCACCATAAAATTAGAGACTCATTTAAGGCTTACTTTGGAGTATGACTTTTAAACATTGTGGAGCACAGTCACTTTACTGTGATCACTCATGGTGAATGGAAATCAAACTATCTCTTTATGCACACTTTTAAAAGAAATATTTGTTGTCAAGCAGAATCATAGACTATGCTGAGCTGGAAGGGACCCATCAGGATCATCAAGTCCAATCCTGGATCTTGGTGTGTCCTGGTCCAGGACACACCAAGAGTCAGACCCTGGGCCTGGGAGCACTGTCCAAACACCTCTTGAACTCTGTCAGGCTGGTGCTGTGAGCACTTCCCTGGGGAGCTCTTCCAGTGCTCAAACACCCTCTGGGTGAAGAACCTTTTTATGACATCCATACTAAACCTCCCCTGACTCAGTAGCAATGCAGTTTTTTCAAAATACTCGTCTTTCACCATCTTAATTAGAATGACTCAGAATGAAATCTGATGAAATGAACTAATTAAGCATGTTAACACCTTTTTTTCCATATGTTGAATTGAAGGTCTTCTTGCCCTTACCTTTCCTAATCAGGAGGTTCTTTATGAAATGGCTTTCTTAGATTTTAATTTCTTCAGCACTTTGTAGATGCTATTATCAGTTATTCACATGCATTTAACAAAATATAAATTGATTTTCTTTGTCTTTTTTTTTCCGACTAAGATTATCATTGGTGTAATCAGCAGGTCAATATTTTTTATGGGTCAAGATAAAAAAGTTGAGTGGGGAGTGCAGAAGAAGGTGCACTTCTCTTCTGCACTCCCCACTCACCTCTGCTTGTCTAGTTTCTAGGCTTTCAATGATACAAGAGAGACTTGACCAGATGGGCTTGTATTTCTACTACACCTACTACTTTTATTCAGATAAATGCCACCAAAACCAATCTTATCTTAACCCAAATTTATGTTTTTAGGTTATCCAGCAAGGCATCAGTTTTAAAAGAAGGGCATGTAAAGTACGTAAGTGATGTAGTTTGTTGGGTCAAAGTGTAAAGCACTTTGATAATGGAGGTCTTAACCCAGAGAGCTTCACTGACTGTAGAAAAGCACCCTCTTACAAGGATAGTTTGATTAGAAAAGATATTATTGAGAAAACACTTATTTCCAAGTCTTTATTTGTTACTGCTTTTAGCACCTTTTGGCTGTGAACCTTCTTCACTTCTACATCTGCTTCTTTTCATGTTGCCTCCTGCACTCTTTGCCTCAACCTAGATTGTATAATTTAATCTATGTATCCTTTTCTAAAACTACTCTTATTTAGTGCCACCTGTTAACACATGGCCCTAAATTCCAAGAGATCACTGACAATTTTTCAATCAAACACCTCTAAAGTCACTTTGAATGCCCTTACTTTTGCACTTTTCTTTCACAAGACTTGAACTCCTTTCATTCTACATAAAAGAATGAACAAATCATCATTCTGTCATGATCATCTCTCATTTCTTGCTCAAGTGAGTATTGTCTATTTTTTTCTGGGGTTTTCAGCATCCACTAACTTGGGATTCACTTCTGAAGTTCTTGGAATGAAGTGACAAGAAGCAGTGTGATGTCATCTTTTCACATAATTTTGTCACAAGCTGCCCTTATCTAGGTGCATCATATGGCTTGAGGATTTTGGCATTTGATGGGTTATGCCATGATTTCTTACATACCCTTCAGTTTACAAATATTTACCACCACCTAGCCCAGGCTTTCCTAAACTGAGATGAAAAAGAAAGGGTGTTGGATTTCTTGTGAGAAATGTTTTCCCAGAGGTGCAGAGAACAACAAAAATCCTGCTTGAAAATTAATGGAAGCAACAGAGCTTTAAGTGGTTGCATTTCTGTCTCTGTCCTTGCCTCCAAGCTCTTTTCCTGTTTAGAAAATACACTGCATGAGTCACTAGAAATGTTAATGACTACAGGATTTACTGTACAGGGGAGATATTCTTGCTCTTTTTTAATGCTGTGACTTGAATTATGCAGTGAGGACATTTTTGGTTTATTCAATATAAAAAAGAAAACAACCAACACACAAAACCCCACAAAACCCAAACATGGAATAACAGAATAATTTGTCTTGAAAATAGTCTTAAACATCATCTAGTTCTAACCCCCAAATGTATTTTAAAGTGTTTAACATGTGTAAATATTTTTAATGTCTGTATTATATCAATAATTTATAATCTAACAAAGTTATTCCTTTTAAAAACTATCTGATTAATCTTAGTACCGTGACTTTTTAATATATCATTTACCATTTCTAAAATGTACCTACCAAGACAAATGTGTTTGCTGCTTTCCACTTTCCATATTTGCTTGGTTTATATTTTTTAACAATTAAAACACCAATTTACTGTGAAGGTACCTTTAACTCAAGGGTTTTCAATTCTCAGGTACTGGTACTGAGTTTCTCAAACAATACTACATGATTTAACTTTGTACACCAGGAGTCTCCACTAATTTGTTTTGTCAGTCAGAGCATCTAATCTTAGCCAGAACTCTGCAATACCACCTTTAAGAAGAAGAAATAATGCAGTGGCTTTTAAATGACAAGTATTACTTGTAGAGATTAAGGGATGGCCATTCCAAGCCTCAAAGACATTCCATGGTGAACTCTAATTCTCTTCCTGACCCTAACATTTAGCAGAAGTGTCCAGGGTAATATGAAGAAAATTGCAGATGAATGTAAGCATATTTCCTGTGCTGGAAAGTAGAAAGAATGCACATTGCTAGGTACATCTTTCATCTCTAACAAAAAGATAATGCTCAAATCCTCTGTAGATGTTTTGCTTCAGATAATTCAATAATGCCCTAAATTTCATTCTTGAGCAAAAGCTCCTACTGTAGTAAATTTTTCCATTAGAAAAGTGTTCAAGCCAGAAAAGGAATTATAGCCCAGTAAACAAAGTTTGCCATTTACAGTATTCAGACAATGCACTTCAAGATAACAGCCATAGCAATTTGGATAAGGTACTTGTGTGGAGTTTGAGTCAGCTGCAGGGTTTAATATTTCAGTAAACTTGACAGTATTGGCATACTAAAGAGAAGAAAATGCTATCTCCACTCATGTAATCTAAAGGAATTTGTAATTGGCTCTGGTCAGCAACAAAAACCATTAAACTATTTTCCAATAGCAGCTGCAGAAATTGTGCAGTTCCTATCCACTTCCATGAGATTGTCAGTAATGACATACTAAGTGACATTTTCTGTTTCCCACAGAAAAAAATCCCAAACAGGACCCTGGATTTCAGGTTCCTTTTGAAAAACAGTGAAAACGTTTTGAAGAAATCCTTTGGAATGATCCTTAGATCATGCAAAGTGGTTTGACATGAATGGAAAAAATATTGAAAATTGTAAGAAGTGTGATGTTTTCAGAATCTATCTTAAAATTGTAATGGCCAGAACCAGAATCCTGACTGAAAAATTTGTAACTTTACTATTAGGGATCCAAAGTATATGGAGACTGATTATACACAAAACTGAAAGAAGCAAGGGAAACTTCACTGTGTTTGAAGGACCATTGTCAGTGGGATTATCTGAGGTTCCCAAAGAACTGCAAATATTGCTCAGTAGAAAATATTGCTCATCACTAGAACTCACCTGTCCCATTCCAGAGGTAATACTGACTTAAATCAGCTGCCAGTTTTGTTAATCTAGTTTAAGAAGTGGACTGGACAGCATACCTTCCACAGAAGGTGAAGTCTTGATGAAATACAGCTTTTAACCAGCCCCATTTATGTGGATTCTCATCAGAAAACTTCTCTAAATTAGCTCCCTCCACTTTTCACTATTTTCCCTATTGCAAAATTCAGAAACAGCTCTCTATGGACACACACATGCTAACAATTCAGGTATACAAGACAAATGTGTGTCTGTCTCACAGCAATGAGAAAAATTAAGCCAAGGTGCAGATTTCAGGCAGGCAGGCAGCCTTGCCCCTGTTGCTGCAGTTGCTCCTGCTGCTGCCTTCACCAGAGCCAGCAGCACCAATTTGCATCTGAGGCAGAAGGAGCTGGAGAAAGAGAATCTGCAGTTTGGGAAAGGAGTATTCAAAGGATATGGGACTCCTTCTGCAGGGGCTCTCTAACCTGGGCACATCTCACGGCTGCTGGCCAGAGCTCTGTGTGAATGAGCTTTCCATGGTATTTTTAGAGAACAAGAATCAGAACAGTGCAACATTTGAAGAAGAAAACTGGTGAGTAATTAAGTACATTCTTAGTTTTAAATACACAAATAGCTTTGATTATTATTTTTAAAGTGAGTAATCTAATCACATGTGTTTGCAATCATATGATGTTTTAAAATAGGGATTGTATATTGCTGCTATTTTGGCAGGGTATTTATGGTTGCCTTTTAAAATAGAAAGTCTATCATTTAAGAGGTGTTAATAGTTAAATATATAATAGAACTTACAGTAATGTATGGAACAGTACCATCAAGTAGGACAAGAAACTTTAAGACAAAGATGAATACACAATACACACTGATTCAATTTAAGTCTAATTTTACCAGTTCACAGTCAAACTGAGGAACTGTGAAAGTAGAAAGGGGGAGGAAGGTTTGTATTTCTCAACATACAGTTTTCTGGCAAGTAACAATTCAAAAACAAGTTGGAAAAAAGTGAACTTTCTGAGCAACATAGAATACTACCTCTCTAAACAAGTTTTGGGCTATGCCATTTAATGTGTCTGTCAATGAAATGAAAGAAAACACAAAAAGTCTGTAGCGAAGGAGGGGGAAATCCTGACAAGGACAGATCTCTAACATGAAGCAATGGGTAACTTGCCTCATAGGCAGAGTAAACTACTAGGTGCATCAGTAGGGGACAGATGGTTTTTACATCTGAAGCAAAGATGCAGGCAATCATCTACGACAGGAGACTCCACCCCAGGGAGCAATGACTCTAAATAAGGTATTATGATTATGGTGATAGCTAATTGTAATTCCAGTAAGAAACCTGATGTTGTCCTTCGGGATGTAACCGTTATGGTATTGATGTGAACATTACTGAAACATGCTTTGCAGTTTGGGTGTCCATATTTCAAGAAGGATCTTGAGAAACTACCCTAGGTTGGAGAAGAGCCCAGCCACCATTAAAGAGAAGGAAACTATACCTTACAGGTAGAAATTTAAGGATCTAAATCAATTTAGTTTATCAAAAAGAGGATTAAGAAATACTCTTATCAGTCTTGAAGCATTTCAAATCTGATAAAAGATAACTTCGTCTAGAAGTAATGATACCAAATCTCTGGAAGTAAACCTAACTACAATGATAATGATTTTTTTGACATAACACTGAGATCAAACTATTGTGCTAATTTTAAGAGATAGGTGTTAATTACTGGGACTTGTAACCAAGGCCTTTGACGAATTCTGTACAAACAATATTTCAAAAATCAACATGAGGAGCTTGTCTGGAAGGTGTGCATAACTTCAGCCCTGAGCATTAGTTAATGAACACAAACAGTTGAACTTCTGTGAATCAGAAATTTGGAAAAGCTTACCTATATTCTGTAAGCTGTCCTTAAGAACACTGAGAGCTACCATCTTCATCGCTAAGGAGCTGACTCACCCAACCAAAATAATAAAATCGAGGGAGAGCTAGAAAAGAAAAGGTGAAATGTGAATTGAAAAATGCCGCTTTAAAAAGAAAATTCAATTTCCTTTCTGATAAATATAGCACACTAGTTGAATTCTGATTCTTAGGAGGAATGATTCATCAGTGTTTTTCAACTTCTGTGAGGCGTTTTGATAAAAATTTTACTGGGAAGCGTTTCATGTCTCTCTATTTAGATAGAAAATTAGACATAAATTTTGGATAAAAATTCTTCTTGGCCTCAGAGAAAATTGGTTACTGAAAGTTAAATGAATGTACCAAATTAGTCTATATGTTTGCAATGAAATTTCTATGCCTTAATTATAAAGGATAAAGGAGGAAAAATTGCAGTTAGGCTATCTTGTACTGTTGTTTTATGAATGGCTTATTGAAGAATTCTAAATCTGCCTCCCTTAAACTAGTGTATTTTAGAGTTGAAGTATTCTTTATATAAATACAAGCCAATGTGCAAAAACCCTGTTTTAGACACAGGAACTTGAAGTCTTGATTTCTTCTATTCTAATTCCATTATTCTTTCTTAATTTATTACATTTCTTCTTCTTTTATAAAATGGTAAATGAAGTAAAGAAAATTGGTTGACCTTTAAAATGGAAATTCTGTAGTGATTAGTTTCAAGCTTGTGTGTGTTACTGTGCTGTTTGCTTTTGCTTCAGCTAGCTGCAAACAACTAAAAATACTTGTTAAAAAAAAACCCTTTTTATGCATATTATTATAAAAAGGTTGTAAGTCAAGCAATTTTCTTCTCTAACTAATTCCGGAAAGTAACAGCTAACATGTCAGCTCCGTGTCCATAAAGTCAAAATTATCTCTGTGGAAATTCCAAAATGTTGATCATGGTGTGGCACAGGACAAAGACTCAAAACTTAGAATTTGTCTCCCTGATACATAAGAGACCATAAGTGCTCACAGAAGGGGTTCCGTTTCAAATGGCTCAAAACCTAAAAATTGCAATAGACATTACCAAATTCAGAAGCATCCTGGGACTTCAACTTCAATGTTTGTGATGAGCTACTTCCTAGCAAAGAACTAACAGAGAAAACAAAAATTTTCAGAGAGGAACTGAGATTAGATTTTGAAGTCTACATGTGTAAGTCAATCGTGTGGAAATCTCTTCTCCACAGAGATTAACTGGGAGGACTTCAAACACAATTTTTTCAGCTTTTCACCTTTTCCAGAAAGCTATAACAAGATATTTTCTAATTTTAGCTTTTTCAGAAGGGCATAGAAACACTCTGTCTGGCCTAATTGGCTCATATTGCAAAGGTCAGCTCCTGAAAAATCCGGTGGAAGTGAAGTACAATTATTATTACTTTTCTAATATGTGCAAGCATACTGAAAAATTTCAAATTCTGTTTAAGAGTTAATATTATAAATAAAAAATATAATTTAAAAAGCTGTTCATGTCTATAAGATGGCCAAAAATAATCACGCAAATTAGGCAGAAATTGTATATTTTGTGATCAGTCAATGATAGAAAAAGTAGTAGCTTCTACTGGAGCAAAAAGGAACTGGCAACATGAAACTTGTGTGCGATCATTACAGGCTAAGTCACCCATAACAGATTCCATATGAAGTAATTAGGATAACAACGGTAAAGAAAAGCATTATTGCTGAGAAAAGAAATATTATATAGGATGTCATCCAACGTATCATTCTCCCATCATGTTTACAGTTTCTAGTCAGAGGAAGCTTTAATCCTATATCTGAGTATCAGGTCTAGAAACTCTGTAGAAAGCTCTGTATCTGTTAGTGACGTGAACAGTGTAAGGTTATCTCTAAAGCTTCCACAGCACTTTAGTGCTTAACTTGGATTTGCCCCAAGTATTTTGATTCACTTAACTCCTGTAAGAAGACCTAGAAAGCAGACTTAGCATACAAATGTTCACACCAGAAGGTGAAATCAATTTGTTTTACCATCACCACCTAAGGACTTTAAGGCTGACATATCAGATCTATCCCACCTATGAGGTTACTGGCATGTTTCCTCTTCCATAAATGTCCTCATTTTTATGCCTGCGATATCTTCTTTCCATGGGTGCAGAAGAGGTTAGAGCTTTTTTTTTTCGCTTGAGGAGAATAATTTGCTTCAAAGCTCTCTGTGTCTGTGGCCCCAGTGGAGACATCACTCCAGGAATAAGGCTAGCTCAGTTTGGAACTATCCCTGTTACATCTACATCATGAAATGACACCTTAGCAGGATTCTGAACAAAATTTGGCCAAATTACTATTATCATCATTATTGTTATTGCAAAGACTCCTAACTGATTGGGGTTTTTTCCTTTTTACAAAGTTTTGAATGTTAATATGTATTGAAATCAGTAAATGCTGAAAGTTCTCTCCTTCAAAATTTCTTATCACTTTGAAAAAATAAAAATAAAAATTCAGGAGTTTTCAACCCAGATGAGATACAGGCAACGCTATAGGATGGGAGATGTATTTTAGGAAATTAGCTGTTTTGGGATAACCAACATTTCTATAAAGGTGCAGTATTTCAAATCTTAACACTGTGTCAAAATCTATTCTAAATAACTACAGTGTGCCAGGAAATGACAACTTTTTATTCCTTGCCATGAAATGTGTCTATTTTCATCTTTTTCAGATTAGAGTTCTTCAGTGTTCTCTAACTTTGCAAGACCACCTGAAAAACATATTTTTAATGACTAAGCAAGACACCCAGACCTAGGATAGTTTGATGGATTCATTGTACTCACAGTTACATGATGTTTAAAAGCTGATTTCTTCTCAGAATACTTAACTCTGAACACGCTGTTGTTCCTAATTCACACCCCAAATGGTCTCAAATTTTATGCTATGGTTAATGCTATACATGTTGAAACTACCTAAATTCATAGCCAGTACACTGGAGAAATCTGCACTTGCAAGACCATCTGCTGATGGTGAAAGAGTCACTATCAGTTCAACTCCTCTTATAGACAGAGAGGTTGTACACAGAGTACCATAACTTTGTGTATGTGGAGAAATCAGGTGAAAGAACTCTACACCCAGGAAACCAAGAACAGCATGAAAAGAGGTCAATCTTGCCCTTGTTTTTGTTTTTTTAGTGGGTGAAGATAATGTTTTTAATTATGGCCAGGCAAAGTGCGTGAATGTATGTGTATTTTGGCATTTAAAGAACTTCAGTATGCCAGAAAATTACATCTCTCCTTTCTTGCCATAAAAAGGGTCAGCTCAGGTCACTTTCTAAATGTTGGTGCCATTTCAGTAGCCAGTAGACAATGGTTATATCAAATTAAGCATCTGAACAACTAATAAACCTCTTTTTTTAGAGCCAGGAGCCCTTTTTCTGTCCATATACTATGGCATGATTGCACTCCTTTCACATTAGACATTCTTTCTAAGTAGCTCTTCCATTGTTGTCATATTTATTAGATCAATTCTCTTTCACTTACATTCCTTCAAATATATTCCTGTAGTTCAATTTTCCAAAAATTCTATGTAAACCTAAACATAAATTGGATATGTTCTGCTACCAGCTTGAGCTAGGTTAATAAAGAAATTCTGATTTAGGACACATAAAGCTAATAAATGTTCAGTATAACAGTTCTCATTTACTGCATATTTATTTTCCAGTTTAGTTTTTATTACCACGTAAATTTTAATTTTATTTTATTAACTATTAGGAACCCTCCTGGGAAATAAATACTGTGGTAGACATCCTCACACGATCTGCAATAACTGCTAAAATGTGTGCATCTGTAGATGCACATCCTGTAGAAGTAACAGGAAAAACTGAGGTGCAGTGGACAGTTATATTACCAAGGATCAATTCTACAGGTTCCCCATGCTCTCTCATTGCTAGCTATCTTTATTTCTGTTTCCAATGTCCTTTTTGTAAGTAGCATGCAGTTAAAGTTTCATTTTCTTTCACTGCAGAGTTCATTTTTCCCATCTAGTCACAGCTGATAATTGTAACAGTAAAACCGAGAATGGTAAGTTTATGTTTGGTTGTAGTGGAAATGCAGTGCACAAAGGACATTTCAGTTTTTCCCCTGTGGAGCAGAAAGGTTCTAATTTACTTTGCTGTTTGGTTATGGATTTCTTGTTTGATTTCCCCCCACCCCAAGTTTAGCAGGAAAGTTAATGGTGCTTTACAATGGTATCTTTGTATTTAAATGATAAAGTTAGTAGAATCTTCTCTATGAGATACAATTAGCTAAAATATTTCTGCCAATAAAATATTTCCTTTGCTTGATAAAAGAAGAAAAACTGAACAAATCTACAAACAGCCTACAAAAAGCCCTCATAACTACACAAACTAATCAAACAAAGGAAATACGGGCCTTTTTGTGGCTATTTACAGAATCAGAGAACACTATTAGCCTCTGACTGTTGGTTTTAATGTACTGGTTTTCTGTACCTGGTGAATATACATCACCCACTTATTTTAAATAAATAACATAAATGGTCTTTGCTGACTGCTCTGAATTATCCCTGATTGTCCTTGCTTCTATTCACATGGATCTACTACCTTTGCCTTCAAACAAAGTGTGCTAGGGTGTATGCTCCCAGCTGAATGGCAAAACATTGCAAGGAAAACACTTTGACACCAGCAATGTGAATTTATATAAATACAAGCCAGTCATAAGGCTACAGCTTTGCTTCATAAACACAAAGACATTTTTAACATAAGCTCTTCCTCTGTGTTTATCAAATATCTCTTAAATGAATTATTCAATAACTCTTGCCTGTTTATTTTCACACATTGCAAAGACCATTAGAATAATTTAGCATGCTTTGTCCAGTAGTACAAGAAATTGCAGAAATATCACACAGAATGATTTGTAAGATAATTTTATAATTGGACAACTTTTGTTTTCCATGCCCTGGTAGTTTCAAAAAAAAAAAAAAAAATTCCAAGTTCACTGGTGTCAGGAATAATGTCCTTCATGTGAAGGAAAAAAAAACCCGTGGAGAATCATATTCATTATATTGTTTCTCTTTCTCTCTGCATCTCCTTTTCCTAATTTCAATTGCAACATTATTCCCTTTTTTTATTTTTTTTTTAATATAGTAGCTTTGACATACAGAAATTCAAGCATTATAATCTGCATCTCAATCATGCAAAATTATTTTCTGTCTTTGTTGCTTCAGATCAAGCAGTGGAATGAATGACCTAGAGTTTGACTGAGAATGAGATTGGGGTGAGAACTAGCTGTATGAAATTAAAATGAAAAAGATTAGAACAGAGCCTGAAGTTGAAGAAGGTGACTCGAAGAATTGGTATGAGTTATAATGTTACCTTTTCTGAGGACACAAATTCTTTATAAAATAGCTAAATAGGTCAGGAGTTTTGAATTTGATATCAAAGGACTCTTTTTCAGAGGAAGGTATGTGTTCTGGTGAGGGACTTCATGTGTCTGTATAGAATTTAGAGCTTTATATTGCTTTAGTGCTGTAGAATTTAGTACTTTAACACTGAAGGTTTAGAAAACTATTATAGTCTAAGGGAACAGAGACATTTTACTAGATTTCAAAGCCAAAAGTAATTTTCTCCTCTTTCAGTATCCCCTTACTCCTGGAAAGACCAGATAAGGCTTTCCTTGACCCTGATGTCCACACGGGTTTAGAAGAACAAACCTCACTGCCTTGATGTGGCAGTGGATCAGTCGTTGCCAGTAAAGAGATCAGCAATTCTTCCTCTCTGGCCAATTCAGCACCTCCTGACGGCTCCCTGGAGCAAAGAGCCTCATGTCAGGTCAAATTGGCACCTTGCCTCCATGGAGGAGGCAGCTCCAGTCACTTGCTGAGTACCTCTGGAGCAAGATGTTCTGTACTGCGACCCTAGTCACAGACATGAGATTCTGGAGGCTCAAAAGTACCTATTAAGCTTTTCTGAGAAGTTGCTTAGGTGGGGAGGCAAATTAAATTTAATGCCAAGTTAGCTAAGCACCAAGAATATCCACATATGAGCTATGAGCCTGAAGATTAGCCATTGGCTAAATATGCAGACAAGACTGTCTTCGTATTTTATCAAGTATGTATGTCCAAAAGTACTTAAAAATATTTATTAACTTTTTACTTTCGTTTTATTTCACCTATTTTTTCACCACGTAAGAGTTAATAATGTCTAGAGAACTTGTTTAAAAGTGATAAAACTTTAAGGTTTAGCACTTAGAAAGGCATTCATTCCCTTCCTCTGATACTGCCCCTGGATACAGGGATATGTACTCTTGTCTGAGAGAAAATAGAGCTAACAGTGAAGGCAGCTAGGGAATGGCAAGTTGATGAACTGCATTTTGAACAGTAGTACAAAGAGCTTCTCAGAGGGCAACACTTAGAATTGCAAGTACTAAATGGAGAGTGTATGCTCCAGGACAGAGGCCAAAACCCCAGTTCTGTAGATGTTTATGTGCATGTTCCACCTTACCCTTACGAGTAACCTTGCCAGCTGTCACTGCACTGAGAACCTACATCGGACACGTGCTGGATACTGGGCACACACAGCTTCCAACTCTCAGACAAGTCATGGGACTTGACAGGTTATGCTCTGCCTGTACCAACCAGGAGAGAGACTGTGTGCTTCAGTGTGCAAAGAAAGTGCTCCTTAATCAGTGTATAAAAAAAATGTTCCTTTATCACACAGAAAAATATGTGATACCCATTTTACAGAGGGTATGCAGAAAGCTCCTCAGCTTAGGACAATAAGGTCTCTTTTCAAATCCTACACAGCTTTTCTCCCTGTCCTGCTACTCCTGCCAAACAGTCCTGCTCTTGGCCATACCACTGTGTACAGCTTTTACCCTCACCATCACACTCATTACATGTAACTGAAACACTTGAAGACATAGAGCTCCTTCTCAAACATGTAGGAAAACCCACCCCTGTGGGAAAACCTTTCCAGAGAAGCATATATATCACTTTCTGTTCTTTTTACACTTGATTAATGTCATGGCTGTAAGAACATATGCAAGCATTAATTCTGATTAATGTTTATTGCACTGTTAGCATGTCCTTAACTTCTAAAACTAATTGGGCTTGTTCTTGAGCTTAGATGTTTTATAAAGCATAGTTGTCTGTGACTCTTGCTGCAACCTTTAAAGACCCATGGCTTATGCAAAATTTTCAGAGCAATTAGCTGGTTGAACTTTTACCCAGTCCCTTACCCAGATTAAACACCTCTTCAACACAGAAAATTCTGAGATGCAAAAGTTTTTGATACCTTTCCATAAAATTCATTCCATAAAAGCATTTTGTAAGTGATATCTGGATGTTTTCCTCTATATTTAGAAGCTGGAATGGATGCCCTGAACCCAGTTAACAAATTCTCAATGATAATATTAATATGTCTGAAATGAAAAGACTTTTCTATTAGCTGAATGAGTAAGTTGGCCTTAAGCCAGCAGTCCTTCCTCTTTGGCATACAGCTAGTTGTAGAGCTAAGCTTTTGTTACTTTCAACCATGTTCTTTGCATTCCCTACTTTTCTCCAGCGGGATTCTTTTAGTATCATAGAATCATTGACAAATGTGTTTAACAGTGCTGGTTGCAACAACAACCCCTGAGGAATGTAAATTGTCACTGATCTCCTCTTGGACATGGAGCACTTGACCACAACTTTCTGAGTGCAGCCATCCAGCCAGTTCCTTATCCTGCAAGGGATCCACCTGTCAAATACACAACTGCCCAGTTTAGAGACAGGGATGTCTTGTGGGACGGTGTCAAAAGCTTTGCAGACGTCCAGGCAGATGAGATCTGTTGCTCTTCACTTATCAACCAAACCTGTAACTCATCACAGAAGGTCACTACACTTGTAGGGCACAATTTGCCCTCAGTGAAGTCATCCTGGTTGTCGCCACTTACCCCCCTATTTTCCTTACCTTCCATCCACAGTCTTGATCTCACTTTTTTATTATTTCTCACTCTTTATTACCTCTCTAAAAGTCATTATATTGTTCTATATTTGCAAAGCACTTTGGCCCTGGAGAACTGATCATTCTATGCATAGTTGTTAAGCATTCCAACAATATGAATATTAAACAATTTGTTTTTGTTAAAGCACCAGCTACTAAATTTGGGTATACCCTTTATGTGCAGAGTTGTTTTGATTACATGTGGTGACAGAGGGATGAAATTTGCAATATACAGGTCATAATATGGTCACAGAAATGTTAAAAAATAAGCAGGCATAGCATCACAAGCAATTGAGACTGTATTTCTCAGGATTCATGCCACCTTTAAGTAGCAGTTGTTGTCTTATCTTATGGCATGTAATTCCAGGAGGAGGAGAATGTATGTCTTTCTACTGTCTGCTGACAGCAGGAGATAATTCATCATCCAGTAAAGCTCTTTCCATCCTAGTTCTTGGCCTAAATCCAGATTGTCCTAGGTCCAGAATACACTGGCTTTAGCTAGATCAGCTTGTAATTGGCCTTTGGCTAACTCCTCTATGAGCCCAGTCTGATACTGGGATGTAACTATTCAAAGCTGGTTTTTTGATGCTGTTATATGAGTTTATTTTCATGGAAGAGGAGAAGACTCATCCTTTTTTCTGAGAACATTTCTGCTGGCTGATCCTTTTAAAAAGTAAATCAAATTATCAGAACTTGTACAGGAAATTAAGAAATGGTGAGTTATGTATATAGGAGGCCACCTTATCAGCTCTTTTGACCTTAAACTGTGGTAATTTCTTCCCTGAATGAAACTGTCTGCTTCAAATAGACACCACTTGTTTTGGTCAGAGCTAGTGAGAATATGGATGGTGATCTTGGGTTTAAAGTCATGCAGGCAATTTAGAACAGCTCACCAGCAGCTTAAAGACCACCAGTTCTTTGCTCCTATAGTCTGCCACTTCCCATTAAGGAATACTGGATGATAACCAGAACGCAAAGAAAAAGTATTAAATTATCAGGACAGAATAGCACCATGCTCATCTGTCACAGAGGTATTCATAATTGTGTTTAGCAATCTCTAGAATTTAGAGCTTTAGAAATTTATTTTAGAAATTTATTTTAGAGCTGCAAATGTAACCATTTAAACATACATGAAAGTCAATACCAAAAAAATCTTAATGTTTGTATAGGTCTATGTGGTTACTTTGGGAAAACAAGAAGAGTATAATCTCAAGTGCTTCCTTCAAAAGAGTATTTAAAAATGAAGAAATAGACTCTCCCTCAGGAATATGCTCCAACACTAATAGAAACCCAGTATATATGAAGTAACATGTCAGATTTGCTATATCTCATTTTTATTTTCCTCCTTTCTTTCCCACGTGTGTTTTCCATTGCATTTCTGGTAGGAAAGGAAATACAATAAAATTAAAACAATGGTATTTTTCACATAAGAATTCCTTCTTTAGAAGTATAGCTATTATTCTTTTGAAAGACAAAAGCATATGTTACCACTTTTTCTTCTTGTTAACCATGCAGAAACAATGTATCAGTGATAGAAATGGTTTATAAGTGGCTTAAAATGTAGCACTGTTAAGGATGACATCAGTGGCCTATTCCTGACACTTTCTTTCCTTAGTGATGCAGAAAGACCCACCTTCAGTTTCAGTACAGCAGTTTAAAAAGCACCAAACTGTCCTTGAATAACTAAATGCAGGCAGCATTGAGAAGAAACCTATAATCTACTGGTAGTAATGTCCTTGTGTATTTTACCTGTGCTTAAAATATTTTATTCCCTTTTTTGATATCTAGTCATCCTGCTGGCTTTTGCATTTGCTTGATCACAGCAGCAAATTTAGTTATTATTAGATATTATATGATGTGATTCCTTTATGATCAAGTTCAAAATGGCACTTTTTCTTGCCTTCACATTCCCTCTGCAATAGTCAATTATACCTTCACAAGAGCTTCACGGGCTCTCCGTGGTGCTGAAGCAGCACAGCAAAGTTCTACAGCCAAGGGTCTTCCCCCAGCTGTGACTCACCACCAAAATGCTGACTAAGCTGTGCTCTGGCACTTTTTACAAGTTGAGGAATCTGCTTGTGAATGATCAAATTCTTTTTCTGCCACCCTACGGGTTCTGGACAGTGTGCAATTTGCTAGTTTACCTTTTGCCAGGAGTTCGGGCATTCAGAGATGCTGCATTGTGTGTGCACGGTGATTTACTCCAGGTGGCTTGCTGTCCTCCATCTGAGGGCAAGAATGGCATTTTAATGTTAAAATAAAATGTAATCAGTACTAAAAAAAGGAGCAAATTGGGCATTTTATTTTTATTTATAAGCTTGTAGGAATGAAACATTACCAGGTCAGATCAAAGATTTTGGTGTTGGAGTTCTGGCATGCAGGAGTAATTTATACAAGAATGGTGTCAGATATACTTTATTGTGGCCTTTGAACAACTTTATAAAATATGCTGAGCTCCACAGCACTTTACAGGCACTTGCAGATTTCAAAGGCATGCTAGTTCAGCTGAAGACAAATTAGTTTGCTGATCATTAGAAAACAAAAATTTCTGAGTAGCTGGTAGCTGGAACACTGGAATGGAAGAAGTTCATTTCCTCTTACGGGAAGATTTCTTCTTACAGTAATTATAAAACTTGCCTCTTCCTGCACATATGTGTTTGGGCTTTTTGTGCTTCAGCTGTTTGGATGTAAGCAATAGCAGGAGTACACTGAATGAACTGACGTTGGAAGGCTGCTGGGAACGGGAACAAGTGTTGCCAGAGTACAATTTATGGGGAACAGGGCAGTGCTGTTCAGCAGCTGCCAGCTTTCTGATGAGGAGAAAACTCTCTGAGGAGAGTTCATTCAATCATCTTGAATAAACTGTCCTCTTCGCTTTTAAGGCAATAAACACCATTATCCCAAATACCTGGCAGAATAGAGTCACTTGTTCTCAATACACTTTTTTTTTCCTGTATCCATTAACAGCAAACATTTGAAATCAGTGTCCTTGATTTTCCATAACTGCTGTAATAACAGGAAATATGTTTATGTATGCATACATATATATACACATACACACATTGTTTAAAAATAAAGGACTTTGGAGAAGTGAAATTTAGTTCATTGACTGAATATTCAGTTAATGTCTGTTGATTTCAAGAGATGTGAGATTATTTCTCTTCTTAAATTGCTTCAAAACTTTTAGCATGGTCATCCATACAAGGACCGTGTTTTGTGACCAACTGTAGATTTCTATCACTACCTGAAAACCTTGTTCTACTTGAGACTAAAATATGTTGGAATATTTTCTCATGCATTTTAAAAAGTATCATTAAGTAGCTTCTTTCTGTGTTATCTTTCATTTTTCTTTAACTAGAGATCTTCCATGAAAGATGATGCTTAATTATAATTAGACTTAACTGTAACAGTCCAGTTTGGGGTACTTTACTGAGAACAGATGGAAAATAGAAATAATATTTCCCATATTCTGCTGAGATATTTTATTTTACTCTGTTGCTTCCTTCACCATAAAACACCTGTTGACTTCCATGGGAGGAAAAACAAGCCTGAAATATCTCTGTATGCTACTTCACTGTCATTTTTAGCTCTTTATTGTGCCTTAAAATAGTTCCTTTCCCATATCTGACTGACAGATTTATTCATGTAAGTCTTAATTATCAGTCTTTCTGGAGTTTCTGTCAGAAGTTCCTGTTAAAAGCTCTCCTCAAAAACACCCTGTGAAATATCAGTGTATCTTCCAGACACAAAGTGGAAAATAACTGAGCATGTTGTAAAAATGTGGATTTAATCTTGAATATTGGGACTTCTTGATAACTGCAGTGCTTACTACTTGATTTGTTGGGATTCACATGGAAAGATCATGAAAAATGGCTGAAAAACCAAGTTGTTGATTCCTTTGCCTATAATACAAAATAAATAAATAACAAGCACGAACTGCAGGAAAGAATGAACAATTCCATCTCAAAAGCTTTGGACGTCTTTCCATCTGCTTTATTGTACATTTTAGGCTCAATTTCTCTCATCCTGGAATAGGCTTCATAAGAAGGCAGACAAATGCTATCTCCTCACTCCCTTTTCTGTATAAATGACAAGATTATTGCACAACATTAAATCTGGACACATCTAGCTATCAGTCTTTTACATCCACCCATTTAAGGAGAGGGAGGAAGTTGAGTTGTCACATCAGAAAGCCCTGCTGAATGTTTTTAAGACTTTTCTCCAGTACACTTGTGCTTTGTGTGAAGGCCTTTGTTTCAAATATCTTTTCATGGCTAAAACAAAAGTAGAAGCAAGGTATAACTCTACTGTTAAAATCTATAACCAGAATATATAGGAGAATAACTCCTATTTCTGCTTGTATCAATACTCAATTTTCTACCTGCAAAGTGGAAGTAATGTTTTCTTTTTCCCATCATGCCTCAAGGGATTAATTTTTTTTTGAAAAACACTGCTTACAAGTCTTTCATCTTCAACAAAGTTTGAATTGATAGCATCATTAGTAAAATGAAGTCATGATCTCAATTTGGGTGTCAGTTGACTGTTGTGAGCTCTTTGATGTGCAGTTGGTCTCAGCAAAAGAGAAGTATCTTCCACTTTTTTACCTCTTGTAAGAAAGGAGTAATCCCATCTCACACATCACAGAATGATGGTTTCCTACAAACTAGACACAGTAGTATTCAGATAGCTCTGATTGCTTTGTGCTATTTGTGCTGCCTGAAATTAATGCAGATGTAAAATACTTTTACCTAAAAATATCTCATTTAAAATCTTAAGTTAGAGACAATTTTCTACATAATTACTAGTCTTCTCATTCACAGAAAGTTCTTACAAAGCTTTCTCTGTTTCCCTGCTTTTTTGTCAAAGAAGCAAAAATATTCCCATTGTACTGCATTTCATGTTAGCATTATATGCTTATACTTAAAAAACATGATATTGTAAGTTATTAAAGCTCTCCTTAATTGAGAAACTGAATGTGTGTCCTTGTTGCAGATGTTTAGAAACTAATCTGCACTTTGGCATTTTCCCAGGGCCTTCACTATCTGAAAAACTATTTTCATTCTAGTGAGGAAATTTCATGGGTTTATTGGTTTGAACTAATTTTCCCTCCTCTCTCTTTATGCTTATTCTTAATATTGCTGTTGATACCACTGAAATACATTCTGGAATCTGAAAGTCACAGCAGCTTGCTTGTTTCTAATATCAAACAAAGATCTTTCTTTGTCCAGGGGAAAGATGGCATACTCAAATTTTCTATCTTACACCTTCAAAAGAGAAACCCTTCTGAGAAGCCCCTCAAACAACTTATTTCCTGATAGAGGTTGAAAGTCACAGGTTTTGTGGAATTTTGTGTTTGATAGCCCAAAGATCACAAGGATAGTACCTTCAACAAAGTACTTGTTTTGCTTCTGAATCATAAAATAATATGTACATTGCCTTATCATCCATTTTTAGCTGACCAGGTAATAGTTGGGGGGGATGTACAAGGTGAGCTGATGCCTGATTACCTTTCCCTTCAAGAATACCTGTCATTTAGGAGTCACTCTTTGGGAACAACCAGTCTACTCCATGCCCTATTAACTTCTTCATGTTAGCCATTAGGATTGGGGAAGAAATTTACTGCAGTGGTTTTTATAGCAAGTAATTAGGTAACATAAAATGAAGCAACCCATAAGATTCATCTGCCTAGGACAATACTATCTTCAGTGCTGCCCAGTAAAATACAACTAACAGACCTGCAATGGCTGTGATGGATAGTAACTTAAAACATTAGGATAGTAAAAATATTTACAATTAAATTTTCTAGGCAGATGTCTGCTTTGGGGTACTCAGAGAAGGAAGATAAAACAATTTTTTTTTAGGCTGAACAGCTCTGCCATTAATAAGGTTGGGTGTGGAAGCCATCAAAACTGTTATTTTGCCCATATTGTACAAAATTTAAAAACATCGGGGTGGAGTCCAGAGAAGGGCAGTGAAGCTGTTAAGGGTCTGGAGCACAAGTCCTACAAGAAGTGGCTGAGGAGCTGGGGTTGTTTACCCTGCAGAAAAGGAGGCTGTGGGGAACCATCTCTACAGCTGCCTGGAAGGAGGCTGTGGCCAGCCAGGGATCAGCCTCTTCTCCCAGACAACAAGTGACAGGATGAGAGGACATGGCTGTGCCAGGGGAATTTCAGATTTGACATCAGGAGGATTTTCTTCTCGGAAAGGGTAGTTCAACATGGGAATAAACTGCTCAGGGAAGTGGTGGGGTCACTATCCCTGGAGTTGTTCAAGAAGCAATTGGACATGGGATCTAATGTCACAGTCTAGTTGAAAAGGTGGTTATCAGTCAGAGGTTGAACTCAATGATCTCAGAGGTTTTTTCCAACCTAAATGATTCTGATTGTCAGAATGCCTTCTTGCCTTGAAGCAATAACTGATGCCACAAGGGAATGAGAAGAGCATACATCTGATCATCTTTGTGAACCTGACCCACATGTGGCAAAGCTAAAAAATGAACACAGAAACTGGTAGCATCTTCTGCACAGAAGACATATTTTTAGTTTGACAGTGAAACTTTCTTTCCTGCATGCTCGGACCAGGCCTCATACTTCACAGTTCTCACTTGGCCTTGGCTATGCATGTGCCCAGACAGCTGGAAGACTCAGTGCATTCCAACAGAAACAGCTCTGGATGTGTATGGGTGGTTGTGAGAGTAGGCGGAAGAAATGAAACACTGAGGAACTGAGAGAGTATCACTGCTGTGCTCTCCATGTTTCAGTGGTTCTGCTACTGCCCAGCCTGGGAAAAAAATGAAAATAAAATATAACAAAAATGCGGTACTTTGGAAGTGTTGATATAGATGGCAAAAGGGAAGCATAGAGGCATGAAAGGTCAGACAGGAGAAGGGATGGAGGGCAATCACATTCTAATACAACAGCGAGTGAACCAAAGTATTTAGATGTGAAAAATGTCTACGTGAGGTTATCTACAAAGCCATAGGCAAATATTTATCAAAGGAACATTGATCCAGATTTTCAGCATCTCTGTGATGAATTTAAATACCTCTTTCACAGAAGCTAATGAAGAATACACATTCTAAAAATCGCAACCATTGCTTAGTCATAATTTTGTCTGTCTCAACAAACTGCAGACATAAAATCACACGGTCAATTCTTTGAACTTTTGTGGGAATGAAAATCTTTTTATGAATGCCGGTGAGCCAGATCTTCACACCTTTGCACCTCGGTCGAAGAAAGATGAGGACGACCAGCAGCTGCCGTGGCTTCATACCGAGACCTGACGGAGAGGCTCTGACCCTCTCTCCAGTAGAGGGCAGCGATACACAAAAACTCACCGCATTTCAAACTGATAATTTTGTAGCGTGGTAAATGTCACCTTATGGAAGGAGTTCATTTAAGCGTGCATATAGTTTAATTATGCAGTAATGACAGTCATGATGACTTCTTCCACCATCAGTCAAAGCAAACAGAACTTCCTCCAAAGAAGAAAGATCAAAGTGTGAGTACAGTATAAGGGGTTTTGCATCTGGGGTCATTTGACAAACTGCAGATGGTTGAAGATATTAATACTGAACTATCTCACTTACCCAGGCCATTTTAAAAGTTTGCTTTCTGATTCCTACTTTTCTAATGTAGAACTACTTTGGAACTAATTTTTTTTCCAGGCTTTACTTTCTTGTTTCTTGTTCACCTCCATCCCCTTACTGTCCTTCCTGAAACCCTGTGCTTCACAGCCTGTTCTCAGTTTTGTTTGTGTGTGCCATATCTCACGGAGCCAGAAGAACTTTTGTTGCCCTCTCAGAAATCTCTCCCCCAAACTATCCATCTTCTGGGACACCCAGGAGTACTGGGGCTACTGCTACAGACAAGTGTTATGCCTAAAATCAAAATAATTAGTGGCTCACAAGAACCATCTACGCCATTGTGTAAAACAGCTTGAACTTCTTATTACTCCAGGATGGAGACTCCTCTAGAACTATCAGGAGGTAATTTATAACAAGACTTCCCTCTCCTGCTCTTTGCCCAGCTAGACTGGAGTCAGGCAAACAAGGAGGATCCAAAAAAAAAAATTCACTACATGGTTTACATTCACATTAGGGAGTGCAAGTAAAAAAAAAAACAAAAATCTCCATGCTGGCATTTACTGTGAGATCAGATAATTTTATGCACAAATATATCTTTCCTTCTAACTCTTCAGTCTTCAAAGGAAATCCAGTCTACTTAATTTTCAGGAAGTTTGGATGAAGGCTAAAAATGTGTTATCTGTTTTCATGACTACCTAGTTCTACTAACTAATATAATCAACCAGTTTGCTAAGTTTTCATAAGCCATCAGCTGTAACATGACTAACTCTGTTTTTTAACTTCACAGGCCTATGGAAAGCAGGCTAAATCTTCAGCAATTACACAGCAAATATTACATAAACTCTACTAATTAGGTCCTCACACATCATCACATTTTAAACAGATTATGCCAAATTTGAAACTGACTTGAAAATACAGTTTATGATGACAAGTCCAGAAATTCTTGTTACGAGATAAGAGCATAAGATAGTGCTGTGTGTACAAACACTGAAGTAAAACAATGAACCCTCTCCTCTTTAGCTTATTTATCTGAGTTAGCTCAAATTCAGCTCTGTGTTTCAGTTTAGGAACTAAGAGAGTATGTGCACCTTTATTTTATAAAAACAAACTAATTATATGGCTTTAGGGTACAATTTGGTTTAACAATGTCATGCTGATTTGATTTGTACAATTCAGTAACAACGAATTTAGTCTTTTTTATTTTACTGCAGGACTTCTGGGAAGTCTCAAAATATTTTATTGCCAGCAGCTAAATCCTAATAAGATGGACAGTCTTTTCAGTGATTTTCCCTTTAGACCACCTATTACACCTACAACTAAAAAAATCCCCCAAGAATTATTTTTAAATAGACTGAAGAATTTTTCCCCACTCAATTGGTTGATCGCTTGCTAATTAACATTATTATCAACACATCAGAATTTCCTATCTTATGCAGACTGTAAATATGACCTACACTTGTAATTAAAAATGTCAATATTTCATCCTTTCTTCCTTTTTTTTACCCCTGACACATTAGGTCTACCTTGTTGATTTTAAACAAAACAAAATAAAACAATATTATAAACAACATACCTTATATCCTTGCAAATTTTTTTCTTGCTTGTCATATAACAAACATTTTTCTATGACTAATATTATCTTTTAGTCTATTTTTTAGTACAAAAATAAAATATCAAGTACATTTCTCACTAACTTTTACTGGTTTGAGGCTTAAAGAAATCACATTTGAAACTTGCTGGTATGACTCACTAGAAAATGTAGGACAGAGTAATACGAGCATTCTGTTAGCTCACATTCTGTTTTAGCTATTCCATAAATTGTATGTCGAAATCTCATTTATATGCATATATGCCACTATACAGGGAGAAGATGGATATAGAATTTACTATTTAGCAAATAAGTGATTTGAACCACTGTTCAAACACCTTTTAGTAGGTCATACACTGTGCCTGAAATTTAAGTGTCCCTGACTGGACCCGCGAAGATCAGGGTGCCCGCACCGTGGCCCGGATGAGTGCAGCTTTTCACCGCCGTTTCACTTTCCATACTCGCTGCCACAAACACTAGGATTTTACCCCTGCCGCTCTCACAGACGCGCACCCCGCAGCCCCCTCGCCCCCCGGCCCTAGCGGTGCCGCCGGGCGCCCCACGCCGGGACAGCGGGCGAACCCCCTGCTCTGTGCGGTCCCGCCTGCAGCAGCACCCCGGGAAACGCCGCGGGCCCCGCTGACACCCCCGGCCCTCCCCGGCTCGGCTGGGACCCCTGCGAGGGCGCCGCATCCCAGTCCCATGCGGGGCATCCCCGCTGCCCAGGGGATGATGCCTCTGGGGGCAGAAACGTGGAGGTGGTTTTTGGTTTTTTTTCAACTGCTTCCTCTGGGGCTGGTGTAACCCGGGGTGCAGCCGAGTCCCCTGGGACGGAGGCCCTGAGGGTCTTTCCCGAAGGCATGTCCTTGGGAGCGGGAGGGAAGGGCGGCTGGGCGTGCGGGGCTGGCGCGGAGGGGCAGCCCGGCCGCCGCCGTAGTAAGAGAGCTGCTCCTCCGGTGGTTGGGCTGGGAGCGCTGGGCTCCTCCTCCTCATCCCCCCCAGCAGTGCACAGCCGGGCGTGACTGACGAGTCTCCCCTCGTTTTTTTTTTTTTTTCTTTTTTTTCCATGGGTACACACACCGAGACACGCACATGACAGCACTTGGGTGCCAGCGCCGGTGCATCGCCAGGAGGGCTGTGCTTCACTCCGGGCACGCACACACGCATGCTGCTGCTGCTGCTGCTGGAAGTCTTTCTACACGGGGATTAGCAGCCGCCTCTCGCTCTCTGTATTTCCCTGTCTCTTTCTTCTCCCTTCCTTCCCTTTCTCCTTCTCTCCCTCAAACGCCTGACTGACGGACGGCGGGCAGGAAAAGGTAAATGCGGGCGTGCAGTTTGCTGACGGTA